>VXAU01002136.1:1529600-1559600 GCA_013399695.1 Formicarius rufipectus | reverse complement strand
TCTGATGCAGATGCATAACTGATATTTTCATTCTGAAAATGTCTCAGTGTAAGAAGAAAATGTAACTTGTTAGAAGGCCATAAGCAGTTTTAAAATGCAGGTCCATTTGAACTTTGTGTTTTCGAATGCTGAATAAGAAGATATTCCCTCTATGGATGTGATTGAGGTAACCATTAAGCTCAAAGTTCAGGATTTAAATAGAGGACCTTTGTATAATGTTTTCTAAAAAATGAATGCTCTCCTTCAAAGTGTTAGTTTGAAATACAGGAAATATAATGATCCACTCATATACATGTTGGATAAGTGACTGGGGTTTATAGGCTGTGGACATGAGGGCCTTCTTCTCAGATGATGCTACAGGTGCTGTAACTCCAATTTCCTTCTCAAAGGACAAGAATCAGTGTCTGCTTTGCAGTGTCAAGAGATGAGTCTGTATCTTATGCTGGTATTCCATGGATACAAAGATCAGGAGCAGAGTTTCATGCAGGGAAAATGTAAAGAGAAGTACCCTAGACATTTCTGTTTTGAGTGTTGGTTTGTTCAAATAAGTTTTATGCCTGTTACAGATTCTCATGGGAGCCTGACTATGTGATGATGCCTGGATTATCACTTACACCCAATACTTTGGTCAAGAAGAACCAGCAGTCCTTGCACTTGCCCTGTGGAGCTCCATGAGAGCTGGGACATGTGGTTCACTCAGACAACTGTGAAACTGGGCTGGCACAGCCTTGTGGTGGTGGAGGTGTGTGTCATAAGTGTGACAAGATGGGCACCCATTTTGGGGTGGAGGCTTTGCATCTGAGCAAGCAAATGAGGGCACAAGAAATCCATGGAATGAAGGAGGGTTGCCTGGAGGGCAGACTCAAGGTGGTAAAGGGCATGGGGCAGAGGGTGGAATGTGTGCAGTATGTGTATAAATCAGGTAAAGAGACAATTTAGAGGTAAGGCAGAGGTGAAAATCAGCAAGGTTCCTCCAGCTGGACAGGTTGCTGGGGGAAGAGCAGGAGTAGAATTTGCAGTTTAAGTGAAAGAGCTTTACCGATGAAGAGGAAAACTTTGATGTTCACTTGAAGAAGATGGAGCAAGAGGAACAGTGTTAACTCTGTGAATAGTGGTAGGGAGACAAAAGCAGGTGTTTGATCAGTGTTGACAGACTGAACACTAAAGGTGCTGCATTTGGAAGCTCCTAGCCTTGTTTTTCAACATGTCTGCTGATAGATGATATGATGACAAGTTGTCTGCTTGGAAAATACCATGAAAGTAGGATATTTTCTCCTGCATACCTACATCAGTGAGGAGTAGAACAAAATGACAGTGGAGATACTCCACGATGAACAAACTCCATTTTCAGAAGGTACTCTAGAATTGACTGCAAGACCTTTTGAAAAGTCTAGTGTTTTACAGAACATGCCTTTACAGTAAGCAATCCAACCATGGTTGGGCTCCCAGAACAGATTAAGGCCATGGTTGCAAGTTTAAATTCTTTATGAAAGTTATCGCCTGATGAATGGGTTGATCTGATGTGCAGCTTAAAAAAATTAAATCTTATGATGAAGATGAGATACAATTATGTCAGTTATTGTGGCCTGAGATCTGATGTTTCAGTCTGCAGCCTGAAAATTAATACCTTAAATATTGGTACAACAGTTAGCTACAATAAATACAGGCTGTAACCAGCTATGAGGTAGATGTTACATTTGCAGGGTCAAAAACCCCCTAAAACCGGGAACATAGGATTTATATTAGATGCTGTGCTATTTGGGGGTACTGCTTCAAGACAAATGACATCAATTTTAAGGATTTTTTTTTGTTTGTTTCTGTCTGGGAAAATGAAAAAGAAATACACTTTTTTTGTTTTGTTTAATCAAAATGCTTTCCTAAATACATGACTTGACCATAACCAGAGTGTTTTCATCTATGTTTTGAACAACACTTAAAAGTGATAAAAGCATTGTATACCTTTAACACTCTGTTCTACCTTATTACAGATATTCCCTAAAATCAGTGTCATAATGTGACTCCCTGTCATAGAGCATTCACTTCTCAGAGATCATAATTAGAAAGATAAAAAGTCATGGTCAGTCATGTAGGGGAGGACCTCAGGAGTCCAACCTCCTGTTCCAAGCAGGGCCAACACTGAATTCAGACTAGTTGCTGCACTGGGTTTTGCCCAGCTGGGCGAGGTTGATAACCAAGGTTGAAAAATCAAATCATAGCTAGAGCTGTGGAAGACAGGAAGCCATTAGTACTAGTCATTAAGAACAAAAATATTTTACTTTTTAGTGACTTAGCATGTTTAAGCTTAGCACAGGCTCATTCTTTTATCTCATGATGCTGTGCTAAAATCATCTTGGCAAAGCAGGTGGCTAAGACGGGTGTCAGCGAAGAAGCAGCTGCAGTCTCATAATTTAATCTCAGAAGTGCCTTCCAGTTCCCTATCAAAGGGGCATATAGGGCAGTGATACTACCTTAGAAGGACTCCCTGTCTCCTTTGCTAGGGCCACAGCTTGCCTTTGGAGCTTGCCCTGAAACCACACCCTCCCAACACCCACACACTCTGGTTTTCCTCTTTCTGTGGCACAGTGTCTCATGTATTGCCCCATTAAAACACTTTCCTTTGTTAGGGAGTTCTCATTCCTCCTTAATAATGTCCTCCAGAGTGGCATTCAAGGATAGGTTATTTTCCTTCTTTGTAGAGAATGTGGAATAATTTTCCCAAGGCAGTTTTAACTTCCCCTTTCCTTTAGTAATCCTAGTGTTTTAAATTACTCCTTTAATCACCGTCTCAAAGTAATCACCATGCAATAACCTGTCTTGCCATTCTGACTCAGGAATCAGAACTTCCCCTTTTCTGTGGTTGAGGAGGTGACTGAGAAATGACCATTTTGTGTTTTGTTTTTAAAACATTTTATTAATGTTGTTTTTTTTTTTTTTTTTTTTGTTTTAAACATGCTTTTTAAGAGGGTCTGAGTTGGAGGACAGATAATGTTTCATGAATGCATCAGATTTTCCTTCTTGTTTTAGGATTTTTGATTAACTCCTCAGTTTTAATGATTATCATCCTCTGCAGAATTCACTTCCATTAAGAACCATCTTTTCCAGATCTGATTAAACTCTCTTTCTTTAGCTCTTGTTGAGCCCTTTGTGATATGTGGAATCCAGCAGGGCTACAATTAACCAGCTCCACTCCTCAGAGAGTATCTTGAAACCATTTTTTAAAAAACCTATAGAAAAGAAATAAATGTGTGGTCTCCATCTCCGTGAAATGGCAATGCTTACGATAATAGACTACCTCACTCATCTAGGAATACATGGAACAGCCTTTTTTTTCCTACAGAACCAGTTCAGCATATTCTTTCCTGTGTGGCCTTCACTTTCATTCTTTTCTACTAGTTTTCCTCTAATAGATCCCAAACAAAGAGAAATAGTTGATAGTGATGTTCAACATTTGTTCCTGGACTGTATTTCTTGTGTGGGCAATTTACAAGTTTTGGCATGCAAGAATCACAGTACAATTTGTTCAGAAAATTTTAGATACCTTGGGATTTCTTCCCACTTTCTCTCCAGCTTGCATTCCCACTTCTTCATTTTAATTTAGCAAGTTTTTAGCTGTGTTCATGGAAGGGTAGCTTTGCATGGAATGTAGATGATGCTGAAAAGGACAATGAACATCTGTGTGCATGAGACATGAAGACAGGAAGTCCAACCTGCTTTTGCAGATGACAAGAAATGATTCCCATAGTATTCTCAACCTGTCTTGAGGAAGCTTCTTTGTTCTTTGTCCATTTTTAAAGCCTTGGGAATGTGCAATTACTCGGGGCAGTAATGCCTTATCTGAGTGGACTTTTAGGAAGTGTTTCCTGGGGGAAGCCCAGATTTCTTTCATTTGTCTTTGGGGAAATCAGAGAGTTTGTCAGTGAACCTTGTTAATCATACAAGAACTCTTTTCAGAGTGCAGATGGACCTAATTTTGATCTTTTTTCATCTGTGTCTTATTCAAGATTCAATATTTTTATTCTATAGCAAGAAGTCTAGGTGTGTCCAAGGCACATACTGAAGGGATAACCCCCCTTACCTACTGATTCAAACCTCTCATTGCACAAAATACATCCATTTTGAAGGACTGTGCAACTGCATATGGGAATGAGTGGTGGAATAGTTGGCACTAACATGGGGCTAATGCTTCTGTCGTCACCTTGGCTTCACAAATAAAAAGATGTGATAGAGGCTAACCTGGGACTTGCCCTCTCTTAAGTCTGGAAGGACCATCATCATGGCTAGACTTTGCGAATGAAGATTTGGGAGGGCTCTACCCACGCTTGCTGCAAGTGTGCTAATGGCTGATAAGGCTGATGTGAGATAGGCAAGATCTCCAGGGGCAGTCTTGAGTGACCAGTGTCCTGAACTGCCTGCATTCAGGGTTGGGTCTACGGCTTCCAGTGCACCTCATCACCTGCCATTTCCTTCCTCACCTGTCACTGCAGGGCGTTGCAAATATGGGTGAATCCCTCAAGCTTGTGCAGTGGATTTCTTAGGTGAGGCACAGCGTGCGCAGAACTGGCCCCATCCTTTACTCCTGAGGTTCATCTGCCAGGGCCTAGCAAGCTTGGACAGTGACAGCGAGGTCCTCAGGATGTAGGTTTGGTTAGAGTATCCTTCTCTTAGATGGATGGCCTGACAGGGCTAAGCGAGCTTCATCTGCTTGGGTTTGGAGTTAAGAGTTGTCCTTCTCCTAGGATGGTTGCCGAGCGGCTGACGAGCCCATCCTGCCCGAGGACACACTTTGTCTGACCCTTCAGTTGAGATCTGACCAGCATGGGAGACCCTGCTGGAGGCATAAACCACCGCCAGTATAGCTCACAACCTCATAAGAGCACGCAAGCTTCTCCCCCACGACAAGGGGATGTCCGTGGAGAAGCCTGGAAGGACCGATACTAGGTTAAAAGTTGAATGGCAATTTGTACATTGGTAATTAACACCAGTAAAGTGACTTCTGACACTTGAAAGACCTATTCCCCAATAGTCTGTTGTTGTCCCTGTTTGCTCAGGCAAAACTGACTAAATCCCATTATAAGTAAGCCAAGCACGATGGACTTTTCAAATCTAAAAGTAGAGATCATGTCCGAGAATGTTGTTGGCTGAGGGCCTGATCAGACTCAATATGCACGTGCACAGAAACCATCTGCACTGGAGACCCTGGGACAGTCACTCATGCCCAAGTTTTCAAAAAAGAGATTGAGTTCCTGCTATACTAGCTGTTTGTGAAAAATCCACCCCTTAAAAATGGACAAGGAACAAAATGAGCAAAGGAAGATAAAAGGCTATACTACTCACTGGAGTTCTTCCTGTGCAAAGATTTCTATACAATAATTTCTTATATGTTATACTATGTGCTTCAGTATTCCAGATATTTGAAGATAGGATCCTATTCTTATATGTATAAAAAAAGCTGGGAGAATTAACTCATTCCAGAAATGAAATTTGGTAGTTAATATTTTCAAGCTTTGAAATGAGTAACTTTTAGAAGATGGCTACTAATGAAGAAAAGAAATTATATGTCATTAAATGACACATGATGACATTTAATTTTTAGAAAATAATTTCTTTTGCTGTCACTACACATGTTTTTTCAGAGGCACTATCTTATGTCCACTGTAACCTTGAGCCAATATAAACTGACACTGCCACAACCCTGGGTTTCCCTCCCATATCCTCACTCCTGTGCAGTCATTTCTGCATCTACATTTCTGTGGTTTAAGAGGTGAACTGTATCTCAGAAATAGAGATGTGTTGAAACAACTGAAGAAAATATTAACTGAAAAGACCCATTTCTAATCTGAGTTCAAACCAGGGTTCATATCCCCTTCCTGGTCCAGTTTAGACAATCCCCTTGAATGTCAGTGGCAAACACCGTGTGGGGTAAGAGAGTTGATGGGGCAGGTCGGATGTTCTTCTGAAGGTACTGTGGGAAGAAGACTCTAGGCAATGACCTAATTAACATACTGAGTCTCTGAGCCAAGTTAAATTTCTTGGCAGTGTCTGAGGGATTTGATTTTTTTTCTGTTCAATTATGGGATTGCCTTTAAAAAAAATAAATTATTATTATTAGTTTTAGTTCTAATTATTTTTTGGTAAATGAATGCCTTGAGAATTTAGGGTTAAAAATTCACCATTTGTTTGGTCTCATGTGGAACACTTCAAATGTAAAGTCCATTTATGCCTCTACCCCAAATTTTGCAGCTCCAAAGTAACCCCAAGATTCTGCAGGCATGCACGTCAAAAGTAAACTGAGCAACAACAAGCTAAGAGGGGTCAAGATGTATAAGTTCAGCAGACATATTACAGCAGTGACTCAGGAGGACAGCACATTAGTAAATTAGGCTTTTGCCAGATGTAAAAGCTGATCCTTTTTCAATTGGGTATCATCTGAAAGGTCAAGAAGTAATGAAGCACGGGCATACAGATTCCCCTATTGCCAAGTGTTGCTACAAACTCTTGTCTCATAATGCACTGGCAGTTACAAGATACCAAACAAAATAAACCAACATCTTGTGGGTGTCCTAGGTGCAGGTCAATGGTCTAAAGAGCATTCTCCAAGAAATGAAAATAGATGGAATAGTAAAGAAGGGGCATTTTATACTGAGTTCCTTAAATTTATGGTTTCAGTGTATTTGCATTCTTCCAATATTTCACATTCCAGTGCTCTCCTGTGATGTTACTGAGTGCTGTTTACTCTTGAATAATTATTGAAAGATCAGAAGCCAAATCCTCTTCTGATTTACACCAGAATATTTTAAGCTACCTCTGTTGATTTTTAGATAATTTGAAGGCACTCCAAGTGCATATTGGTGTAACTGACACGAGAATTTGGCCCTGTATCTCTACAAGAAATAATTTCCTAGATGGATACGAGTCCTGGTACTAAGGTAAATGTGACAGAAAATCTGTGATTAGGTTGGATTGACTTCCACACTAGAAACCTTTATTGTAAATACTATCTATAAATACCAGAAAAATGCTGTTTGTTTTATATATCTGTGGATAAACATAATTTTATTAGCACTACCAATATGTAATAAGGAAAGTAGCCATTTTAAGTAACAGATGTCCTACAGCAGCCCCCACAAAACAGGGGAAGGAGTAAAACAATCTTAAAAATACTGTTGAAAAAGAAGTTCCACATCACTACTGAAAGTAGACCTTGTATTCTTTTTCTGAGCACTTTCAACTTACAGACCTTGGCTGTTCAAATTGTATCCCCTCTAGTATTAAGAAAAATCCAATAAGGATCACACTGGTCTCTTGGGTAAAATCCACTTGTTCAAATGGATTCATCACGTCTTGAACCACAGGGCAAAGTTAGGACCACCCTTCCTAAGTGTTTTATTCCATGCTTATTGTACGTGATAAAGGAATTCCACTTATGTGTAGATGCTTATATTGCAAAGTCTAATTGTTGTTTCCTGGGTTCGAGACAACACAATTTTTTCTGACATCCTCTTAAGCTACCAGTGAGTCAGTAAATAATTGTAACCACTTATTTTTGTCCTGAACTTCTGCTTTCCTCAAAACAAAGGGAAAGGATGAAAACAAGCTTAATCGGTTAGACTTGGCTACATTAATACAGTGCAAATTAATATTTTCTCTTCCTCATCACTATAGACTGCCTATTCATGAGGTTTTTTCAAGAGCCATGAACAACTGCCCTGCTTCAGGTTGGGTTTTTTCTTTTGTACAGTGATGTCTCTTTTTCTAAATTGCTTGGTCAGTGGCTGTTTCTACTTTACTTGACTGTAGGTGTATCATCTCTTCCAGTCTTGTTGAGATCAGTTCCCCATTTATGGAGATCATTTCAAAATCCAAAACCTTAATGAAGCTAGCTGACTTTTCCACTGATGTTGACATATACTCCATTTCTTCGGTCTCGGTTGTACTATTGGAGATTATGTTCCAAGTTCCTATTTGCTACTGCAATCAGTAAACTTTTGTAGATTTTTCCTCAGGACCAATACTCTTCTTCATTTTGTCCTTAGTGAAACATAAATCAAGCCCCAAATAAACCTTTAGTGTGGAGTGCATGCTGCAGCAAGGCATAGGGAACTTAATCTGCATGGTCTGGATATTTGTGCAATTCAGACATTATCAGTGAAGTATCTCACTGTTGAAGGCCAGAGCATCAGTCTAAAGATTTTTCTACAACATTAGCTGCCTGGCTCTTAGCTTTTTAATTATGTGGAATGGACTGTGAAGTGTTTACACCTCTGCCAATAGCAGTTACGCACACGAGAGCCCCACTGAAGTCGTCAATGAAAGTAAGGAACTCCATATGTGCTTCAATGTCATAGAGTGTTAGTCAAGAGTTGCTATCTTACTGCCACTGAATTTTTACTTTGCACTATGTTTTCAGCTCTGAGTATTTATTCCACATGAGTTTTACTTTAGTTAGCTGTTTTAGCCCCAACATATTCCCACTTCTCAGCAATGCAATGTAAACCCCACAAATAACAGTCTAAGTCAAATACTATGTGATGGAGGACATAAACAATAATGTTTGAGACAGCATCCCTGTTTGCATCTGTGATTTGTTCTAATTTATTGAGAAGAAAACACAGCAAAAAGTTTCTACATTTTGCTGTGGCTCCTTTCAATTGTTAAATCCATTGTTGGTAACTACGCTGCAGTCTACTTATGATCAGAACTCTATGATGACTTGCCTGTACTGTCAAGTACCAGTGAAAGCCACTCTTCTGTGCCACACAAACACTTACTGATTCATACAATTGCCTTGAGATTGAAAGGTTATTTCAAAATTAACCTTGACTTCAGCACATGGTCTCTTAAATTGTGTTCTGTTTCTATGCATATGTTTTAATGCAGATATACTAGTGTACAAATAAACTATCTGTCTGGTTAACTTGGGACTTACCAAATGCACTTTGATATTATGCAAGATCTTGTTAACTTTATCTATGTTTCATTGCCTTTTCTGCAGAAAGGGAGAAGGGGAAATTGGATCAAGGTCTTAGTTTACTACTATTCATCAACAGTGTGAAAAAAAATCAAAGCCACATTAATAAACTAAATATTACCTCCCACTGATCACTGGCTACCAGACAGATAGAGTTCTTTCTGATGGACTCCTAAGAGGGTCTTCAATAAAGTAAAATATTGAGCTTGACGTTTCTCTTGCTTTCTGCCAGGAAGGTCTAAATTGAGTCCCAGTTGTTTTTCAGATTAATCCATTTGAGAGTATGGAATCTGGCAAGAGTATTTTAAAACTTTTTGAAAATATCTTTAAGCTTAATATAGGTTTGGGTATTTCATGTATGTGTGCTTAATTATAAAACACTCATCTTGTATCAAGTACAAGGTATTAGCATGAATGCCTAAGGAGACTTGGTAGAAATAAGCAAAATACATCAGCAAAAAGCAATTCTCAGCTTGGATGAGGGACAGAGCCAAAGCATCTGCAGTGTTTTTCTGAAATGTTGCCATGCTTTAAAAGTGATGACTGCTCCTGCAGTAGCGCTGTTCCTGGGGGCCTGGTTCTTCTTGTTTACACCATTTTTAGCTCGGTTGACTTGAGAATTATTATATTCCTGTAAATCAAGAGAAGGAGGAGACTTTGGCTCAATCTTTCTTGTCAGATGGAGAAATATAATAACTCTCCTGTGTGGACTGTAAAAGAAATCTGAACAGAGAATGGAGGGTCTAAGAGTTTAGAGGCCATCTTCAGTTCCAAGCACCTTCTTTTTAAGTTTGGTGAAGGATATGACAATTGCACATGTAAAGCTTTATAAGCAATTAGCTTTTGAGCCGCACATTACTGTGTTGGGACTTAAAAGTGGTATGATCTAGAACTGGCAGTTAGTTTTTCAACCCAGTGTTTTTCCTTATTGAAAAAGCCTCCACTTCACTGAAGCTAAAATTGCTTTTTATTGAAAGGCATTGGATTTGACTGAACTTTTGAAAGGGAGATTTTTATATCTAGGTTGGAATTTTAGAGGAAGTAAAACCTCATCCCAGAAGGGAAAATATCCTCCTAGTTGGATGAACCACAGGTGGGGGGAACCAAGGTGAGAAGCGGTCTTGGACACTCTCACATGTCAGGTAAAACTGCAAAAACTGCACAACTTGTCATTCCGATCTTTATCCTCCTGTCCCTTCCTGTGGTCATCCTGAATAGGTGGTGGTGAGGAGTTTTTATTCCCTGGCAGTCTTAGACATGCTAAAGCTCTTGGAAGGCTCTTCTCTTAGTGTCTTATCTGCCTCGGTCTTAGAAGCCTCTGGATCATTAAAATTCTCATGCTTGAGTTCTGACCCTCTGAGTATTCTGGACCACACCTTTTCAACTTACATTACAAAAATGTTCCAACTACTCCAACTCTCTTTTCTTTGTTTCAGAGGCTTTCACAAATCTCAATTTGATCTGTGTATACAGTCTAATATATAAACATGAAGATAAGAAAACATGCCATGTATATATATGACATGCAAAAATCATCTATTACCTCATATTCTGCATGAGACACCAAAGCCTTGGACAAAATGTGTCACAGCTCATTGCTTGTTCTGACCATAGTAGCATGTAATTCTTCTAAAGGCAACCAGAGAAAATTTGTCAAGGTTACCAAACTTCCTTTTGCTGGAAGCATAGCCACTCTCTGAGGCTGGTATGTTGCCAGGGACATCTGACAAGAGAGTGTAACAAATAATCTAATGCTGATCACAAAAAATAGGAGGGAGAAATGTGGTTTATGTAAATTAATTTAGTTTTTAGAATTAAGACCTTGGCATGACTGCCAAGTGAAATCATGGAGGATTTTTCCTTCTCTGGCTGTCAGATGAGTTTAAAATATAGCACTATTGTTAGTCCTATAAAAATTACTCCACTATGGGAAGACATTTACTGTATGATAAATCATATCACATGGATGCAAATAGAACATGGTTGACTTGGCATGCAGCATGTCTGTGTAGAAATAGCCAAAATGGAAAATGGTTTGAAATCCCTATGGGACCAACTGTACACATGGCTATACAATAGATTAAATATCTGCTAAAAGACAATAAGAATCTTTAGCTTCTGAAACATGAGTGAAATTTTTCAAAATTATGACATCAAATGACCAAACTTGTTCATGGAGATCATGTATTCTTTATTGAATTTTAGGTTTAGATTAAGAATAATTTGAAAGTGTGGGAAGATAACTGACATTGTTAAAAAAGCCTGCCTTGGAAATATTATGGTGAATACACAATGGATTTTCAGTAAGCGCCTATAAGAGTAGTTACTGGAAGATTCAGTACTGGTTATATTTTGAAAACAAAGTTAGACTTGAGATTGACATATAGAGAGGAATTAATTTTATAATTTTTTTTTTGTCTGACTCCTCAAGGCATTGAGATTTTGTTTTAATCTGACAGATCTTAATGGTTTTTAGAAAAATGTTTTATGAAGAAAATTTCAAGTCATTGCCCAAGAAAAACAGTCCAAGATTATTCTACCATCTGTGGGCAACTTGGATGCGCACAGACATTAATCTATCTACTGGTCATGTCTTGGGTTTACTGACGAAAAAGCTCTTTTATTAAAAATGCCACTTTCTGATCCTTAGTGCTCAGGAGGGCTTAAGCCATAATGTGACATCTGTTGGCTCAACCAATTATGTATAAGGCATTTCTGATGCAATGGTTTTGCTAGAACATGCCAAAATCATTGAAACTTTAATTGGAAAAATTTTCACAGGTCCAGATTTTAATTTCCAGAGAGAGTGGGAAGAAGAAAAGGAGAACAGAGTTCGTTCATTTCAGAAGAGTCAGTAGTTAAGACATCCATCTGCTGTGAGAAGCCACATTCATATGCTTGCTCTGCCATTTTCATCTTCATGCGAGTAATCTGAATGGAGGTCTGACCTGGTCAGTAAAACTGATGTTGTAGTAAAAAAGAAAAAAAAAAAAAAGGTCTTATTTTGCATAAGACAGCAAATTAAATGGACATCCCTGACAAAATAAAAGTCTGTTTGACCTCCTTCTAAGCAGTCTGGCTATGTCTGGAATAGTCTGAGAATCAGTTGTTATGGATAAAGAAAGAAAATATATGTTTAATGTAAAAGCAGAGAATTGACCTGTAGCCTGACTGTATTACTATTGGACTGTGAATATCACCATAAACACAGTCAAGGAAAGTCCTCCTGAGAATGGAGCGTTCAAAGCCAACGTTTTAGGTCACAAGACCCAAGTAAGAGCCATGAAGGTCAGAATGAGTGTGTCATGGTTCCCTTTACTGCAGACTGAATAAACCAAAACTTGGTTAAAAGTAGCAGTTCCTGATGTAATAGAAGATATCTAAAGGCCTGGACTGTGTCTTGGTGCATCTGCATTAAAATTTTCATCCTGACCAGGAGAGTGGTTTGACATGAAAATCTTGGTCCATGCTCCCCATGGTTTTCCTCATGGTGAGGTCTCCAATCAAAGAAATTTATTCCCTTCAGATGAAACTAAACTGGAATAGATGCTCTAGGAGCATGGTGAATGGACTCTAACCACTAATAGAAGATCAGACCAGAAACAAGGGCTATTTACTGCCTACGTTGGCAATAAACCATATGCAGAGTTAATAAAATGTCAGATTTTATTATGCTATTCTATTATCTTATATTAATTAGCTATGAGTTTTTCAGATGTATCTATTTTGAAAGCATAATTTCCATTATCAAGGATTCAACTTGACCACTTGAGAACCACAGAACTGCATTTTTCAGTGCAAAAGTTTATCACTAAGTGATGTGAACACATATTGAAAAGGGTGTTCTGACTTTAAAAAGGTGCCCTTTTATACTACCCCAGAGTCATATTTTGAGTCCTTTCACAAGGGTTTTAGTCTCTGATTCCTGACTGCTTTGTATGGACTGTGGAAATTCTGGAGGGTGTGGTTCCAGTCTCGTCGCTCGATGTGTTCAAGATTCTGCCTCACAGCTCCCAGCAGAGCCATGCTTCCACATGCCCAGCAGCTGCCTCATGGATCACAGCCTGCCTGAAGCTCAATCTCATCCTCTGGAATTTTGTGGTCATGAACTGCACAATGGTCCCATAGGTAAGCCTCATCCAGACTCCTGCAACCATGGATCATTTCAAGTCTGCCAGACTTTAGGCTTTCTTTCTTTTGACTGAGATAGTCTTCTTGATGGATTTACCACATACACCTTACTGCCTGCCATGTTGTCATAATACTGGACACCTGGCTCTGGAAAAGCTTGAGGATAGTCCATGGCTGCTTTTACTGGTGGTCTTAAGCTTTTCTTTGTGTGTTCCTCACAGGTAACTGCTTGTCCTGAAAAGTTCTAGTGCTCATATTTGCCAGAAAGGAAAATGGGAATGCAACATACATGAGGGATCAACTGATTTGCTTTACTTAGATTTTCTACAGCAGAGGTTGGAGAGGAAAGAACTCATGTGTCTGCTCAACATCTGTCTCATGATCTCAGCCAACAATTTGAATGTACATTCATAAACTCGAGATCATATCCAGGGAATTCTTTCTTACAAGAAAAAAAACATATCAAATCTCATCTAAAAGCAGATGCCATGTTTTGGAGTATCCACAAATTTCTAATCAGTTGCATGACACAATCTGAAGTATGTGTTTTGATGCAGCCCTTTAAAAACACAGTGGCCAAGAATCCAAGAAGGCAGGTGTAGAGAACTTGGACAGAAGATGTCTGAGTATGCTCCTGGAGAGCAGAGGAAGTTAGAAGACGGGTGCATTTGAAGGGTACAAGTCTATTATGGAAAGAATACTCTGAAGAACAAACCGTGAATTCCTTATTTCTTAGAAGATCTTGACAAACACAAAGATCGCTTTGAAAAAAGGGGAGGTGATGATGGTGGCCCATCTCTAGGGCCACCGGAAAATTGTATTTATGAGTAGAATGGCCACTCCACCCCTTTGGGGTATGTATTCAGTCAAAGGGAATCCTCCTACAACTCATGGGAAACGATTGAGCTGTCCTCCTCATTTAAATTACAGAGAGATCTTGTTTCAAAAAGGGAAAAAAACCTCACCCAAACCCTCATATCATCCTGTCAAATGTATTGAAGCATCATTTTTTACCATTTCATCTGCCGTTTTATTTTTAAATAAAATGGATACCAATATTGAGATCCTTGGAAAAAAAAATCCAAACTGCTACTGAGAATGGATGGAGACATAGGCAAGTTATAGTAGTATATGAAGAAATAAATGGTTACTGTGTACTTCATTACTGATTGCTTTCAGTAAGAGTTCAGGTTTATATTTCTACCTTTGATTTCTTTTCACAAATTCCTACTGAAAGGAAAAATTAAGCTTAAAATTTATGAGTGTAAGTATTTCCAGTTTTAAATAGCTGCTTTTTCATATCTGTATGCAAAGTTCTCTGCAACAAACTTCTCACTTAAAAAAACCCCACAAAACAAAACAAAAAACCAAACAACAAAACTGTTTTCATAAACTAGCTATTTGCACTTCTAAAAATCATTTTCCTGAATAACATAGCCCTAAATCTCTGTTTTCCAAACTTCAGATAATACTGATTTTTGAACTACTGATCAACCACATTTCCTACCCAAGCCAATGTGAGATGCTCAGTTCCTATAATAATCGTGATCTTTCTAAGACGTTACCAAATAAGGTAACAGGCCAGCTGGATGAAAAACTCAGGACCTAGATATGAGATGTCTATATACTATAATGCAAGGGAATAAGCAAAACATTGTTAAAGAAACTTTCACAGCATACCGAACACAAGTTACTGTTACAGAAACAAGATTTGCACGAAACATCTCTAGCACTGAGCGTGAATTCAAGGGGGGGGGGGGAANNACAAGGGGGGGGGGGGTAAGGTGTAGTTAATAAAGTTCTTTAATTACAAAAGTTTCTTACATCTAAGTTTCCTTGTGTCCTACATTTGAGACAACTGCTTACTTTGAAACAACAATTTTATGAGATAGTTCGATGGGTTTTTTTGTTATAGTGAATAACCTTATAGCATATGTGACGTCCATGTGATTCCTATTCCCATTGGAGGATGAAGTTTCCTTTGGTGAAATGAGATTCTGGCAAAAAAGGCTATTAATAAATGTAACTTATGCGTAGCAAAGTATTTTGTGTACTTGCAGCATGGGGAATTCTTCAAATGGTTTTCTTTTATGAATAATTGTAAATTTAATGTTGGCATCAGTAACTTCTTTAAATGGCTCATTCTATATCTGAGTAACACACTTCTTAGCAGCACAGCTCAGCTTTGATGAATCTTGTGCATAATTTTAGTTTATACTGTGTGAATACAAGATCAAGGAAGATGCTAGAATTGTTCAAATTACCTGCCTCTTAAATAGTTTGGGGGAAAAAGGAATGCATTATGCTTTGGTCAATGAAATTGTAGAACACAGTGGAATCAACATTTTTTGGCTTGTTATATGATTGCAGAGCAAATTCAGAAAAATAAAAAGACAGCACACCTATTGAAATATAGTTTTCTTGAAAATAAATGTTCACATCCAGGCAAGAATGATTTTCCTGAAAGCAACTTCCTACTAGAGTGTGTGAGTTTGCTAGACAACTGTAACTAAACAGTTACTAGATGCTGTGATGTAATTTGCTCTAGGGCATCTCTATATGCTAATTAGAGTTCTTTCCACATAGGATACAGAACAGGGTGAAAGCAGGCACAGCCATAGCTTGAATTGCTTTGAAGTCAGTGTTTGTAACACTGAACAGGAAGTTTCTGTACATGGCATCATTTCAACAGTCCAGTATATGTGAGGAAGTTTCACTGTTAGGTGTTTAAATACCTCTCTCACTGCATTATGGAAAGCAGCCTAAAACTCCGCGCCTCAAGGTGGCTTCGGCTGAAGCCTTGTCTCCATTCTTTTAGGCGCATCTCAGTGCACCGATGGGCATACACACCATTGAGTTGTGTATGCCTGGATTTTTCAAATGCATCTTAACTATATCCCTCTTCCCTGAGGGAGGGTAAGTCGTGATTGTTTCAGTCTTTTCCACATATCTCAGAGGCCTGGGATTCCTGAAACCTGGTCTTACAGTCAAGACCAAGGTATTGAGAACCTCAGTGCTACCCATTAAGCCTGTCAGCAGTCTCCTGACACATTTAGCACCAGGCCCATGCTTTCACTGTTTTTTCTTTCACTTTTAATAAACCCACAGAGGTGCTTCTTGTTGCCCTTACCAGATTCAGCTCCAAGTAGGCTTTGGTTTTCCCAATTCCATCCTGGCATACTTCAGTCTTTATATTCCTTCTGACCTTATGTTCACCTCCTATATTCTTCCTTCTTGTCTGAGTCTTATGAGGGGTTTCTTGTTAATCCATGGAGGCCTCCTGTCTCTTTGACTTGACTTTCTGAGCTTTGGGATGGACTTCTCTTGAGCTTGGTAGGAGTGATCCTTCAAAATCAACTAGCTTCCCTGGACCTTTCTTCTCTCATGGACCACACCCCAGGGGATTCTTCCAAACAGGTCCAAAGGGCAAAGTCTGCTCTTTAGAAGCCCATGGCTGTGATGCTGCTTTTTTCCTCATTCACCACCTCTCAGAATCCTGGGCTCCACCATCTCATGGTCACTGCAGTGAAGCTGCCCTGACTTTCTCATTTCCAACCAATTCTTCCATGTCTGCAAGTATGAGATTCGGCAGAGCACCTGTCATATTGGCTCCATAATTATTTGTGTAATCCTTCAAAGCAGAAAATATTTAAGTATCATAAGTGTTCTTGAATTAGGCCATCCAGTATCTTAGGTAATTCAGATGTCTCACCTTTATATATTATGACATGAAACCATTAGTTATTTTCAGGCTTAGAAGGTATGACTAGAAGGGGCCTGGGCACCCTAATTTACCTTTCAGGACTATTTTTTCTTTTTAGTCTGTATTTTATAATTTAGTAGAAAGCCATATATACATGGCACATCTTTGTCAAGTGATGTTTATTTTTATTTTGGAGGGAATATGGTTTCTGCAGTTGGGCTCATAATTGCTGATATCTTTACTGAGCAACAAAGCCATGTCACAAAAGTGCAAAGTGAACAACTACAGAATGAAGTAAGTACATCCCTAAAAGACGTAAAAGATAATAAGGTCTTCTTAAAAATGGCTGGGCTTTTTTCCCTTGTCTTGCCTGATCTCCATCCTTCTTCCCAGTATATAGTAGGAAGACTGGAGTTTCTGGGACCCTAGGGAAGAGTTTAATGAATAAATTTCCTGTATTCTACATTATATGAATCTTGCCTTAAAAAAAAAAAAAAAGGAGAAAAAGAAAGAAAAAGAGATTCTTAAAGTTGATGAGCTGTAGATTTGAAGTCTTTCCCTCTGCTCACATATGCCTTAAAAATAAGATAAAAGACAAAATAACCTCCAGCTGAAATTAATAAAACTATCCTCTTGCAGTTTGAATAAAATGTAAGGGCTAGACTTTGAAAAGTTGGAGTCTAAGACACACTCCAAAACTTAGGCTGAGGATCTTTAGTCCTGATTTTTACTCCAAGCAATGAGTTCTCAACATTTCCTACTAAAGAGGACAGAAATTTCTGAGGGCTGTTATGTCTTTAAAAGTGGGTCTTTTAAAAATGGATTCAACATCTTATTTCAGAAGTGAAATACCAATTTAAATATCAGGCCTGAGGTGTATTCCTGCAACAGATCAAGTGTAAGCACATGCTTAGCATTGGGTCACTCCTCAGCTAAATCCTTAGTGCCATGGTTTGAGATGGGGATTAAAGTGGATGGGAGACCAAGTGAAGGAGGAACAACCTTAAATTCTCCATCTTGGACAGAGACTTTTTAGTCTTTCTTTCCCCTTCCATGCCACCCAGTAAATCTGGGTATTTTACAGTTTATTTTAAAAATTTGGTTCACTATTTGAAAGTGGTAGCACACATTTCTTCTTACCCATGAGTCTTTGAGTGGTCATATGAAAATAAGATTTTGCAACTTCTCTAGTTCCTGCATTCTATGGATGGGCTGTTTCTATCAGACTTGGTCCTGCTCTGATTCTTATCCCTTTTGCCATCCGAGTTCTCAAACACTGTGTGGATGTTTACCTGATGCCTTTCACGACTGGAAAAGGACTAACTCAAAACGTCCATCTGTCCCCTCTTATAACTACAGTGACATAAAAAAGGGTGGAATACTTCCTGGGATACTGCAAACCATGTGACCTGTCTCCCAGAAGGCCTAAAGTCAAACCATTACGCACTGCATGAACTCTGCATTTCTGAACATGGGAATGAGCAACATTTTCTATGAAATGTCCATTTAAACTTTTGTTGGGACTTCAGGAAACGTACTGACTCTTTTTTTTTTTTTTTTTTTAGTACCACTTATGCAGCATATTACAGAAAACAGGCACCATGCTTTCTAATGGACAGATTACTTCTTCCTTAGTATGTCCCTTAGCAAGCAGAAGGATTTTGTGGATGTACATGTAGCAAGGCTGAAACAAATGTGACTTCAGCCAGCTCCACTGCCAAAGTCCTAGCAAAATTATTTATTCTCAGATAAATCTTTAATTGGTTCCCCTCTTAATACTATTTCTAGACCCCAGAGTCTTTTCTAAAAAGCCTCTGTGGAATATTTTTCTTCATTTTTAATTAATTATCTGCAATGTAAATTAATGCACAATAGCATTTTTTAAAGTCAAGAGGAAAGCATTTTTGTTGTAAATTAAGATTTCTCCATCAACAATTTTACCACAGCAAAGCTGCATCTTTTCTGTTCTAAAGCTCCAGACTCTCTGTGATGTTGCTCTGCAGCAGTAAAGAAAGAAACCACTGCTTCACAATGCTAAGCACTCCAATGGGAAACACAAACAGAGTGTATAAACCAAAGCATTCATTTCATGAGATTTTATTAAAAGGTTTCACCTCTAAATTGAGCTGTCATACACTGTTGGGAAACTTTTTACCAGAGTTTATTTTAACTACGTAAAAAAACATTAAAGGAATGACAATTCTGCAGTTTTTCATATAAAAGGCGTGACCTTTCACACACTACCAGCAAGCTATAGTGCATTTAATGAAATTGGTTGGAAAGTAAAATCATGCTGAATGTGAGGATTCTTCATTTTTTTTTGCTCCCCCCCAATTCTTAGAAGTGACCCCAACCTTGTTAACATGCTGCAGATTTCTGTGTATCTCTGCAGCAGGCTCTTTGGAGTTCACTCTGAGAAAACTACAGCACATGATTAAAAGATATCCTCTAGATGAGAAGGACGTTCAGTAATTTATAAATCATTCATTTGTGACATAGCTTTATACAGCTTTTCAATGAATTGCATTAACTGCTTTTGCAGCTTCCTCAAATGTTGCTTTCAGTAGACAGTGTCATAGGTCATTACCAGTTTTTCCCTTATGTAAGCACTTCCAACTTTCTATTAAAAATACTAATTTCCACCCCACTACAGTATCTTTTGAAGTAGCATGTATATTAAAAAAAAAATTCACAAGTTGCTTTGAAATATTAAAGGAATATATTTAAGTGAAGGGCTTTCAGGCAGGTTGTTTTTCTGTATTCCTGATGACAGAAAGATTTTAGCCTACAAAGTCAATAGTAAATTTTATTAAAGTCATTATTTTCCTGTTACAGGCCTTGTGCTTTAAATAAACTATAGCTGACAATGCTGTCTTACATACTGTCATGCTGTAAAACAGCCTTTCTTTATTACCACAGGGACAACTCATTTAGAACTTTGAAAGTGTTTTCACACTGGAGTTGCTCATTTGTGGTGCTGGCCGATGGCTGTTCTTGACGAATACCTTTTATAGCTGGAACTTTCTCCTTTTTTCTTTTGAAGATACAGGGNGAAAGAAAGAAAGAAAGAAAGGATCTTGCAAACCTGACATTTTCCTGTTTTCCTGTTAAATATTCTATCCACACCACTGGAGACATATCTCAATCTCCCCATAATAATTTTACTGTGACAGCTTGAAAAGCCTTATCCTAATCCAAATCTTCCTCAATTGCTCTGGTGCAAATTGATGGTAACTCTAATTAAGTAAAAAGGAGTAATTCCTGTTATTCAAATGTTGGTTTTAATTCATATTGCAGGCTTGGGCCCCTGGCTGAGGCTATAGTTTCCAAAGACTGTTGTTTTGATAGGAAAGCAAGCACAAGAAATTTTCACCCTCCCACTGCACTTAGTCCTCTGTTGCCGGCCCCTTCCCTAAGTGAGTCTGGTATACCTATTTACAGGACCTTGATGCTTGTGTAAAATTTCTGTTGTAAGCTCAGATCGGTTCAGGCTGCTGTTTAGTCACGTGGTCCCTCAAGAAGTGGCACACCAAGGGCTCAAGAGGGAACTGAACAAGGAAACAGACATTCAGGGCAGGATAAGAGCAGGTTTGGGGATGGTTTTGCCACTGCTGTGATCAGTGTTCTGGCCCTACAGGCAGAAATGCGGAGTCTGTCCCACTGAGGATTGTGCCATGGTGCAACAAGACATGCATCCTTGCTTCCCACAGGAAGACAGGCTGATAAACTTGGAATTAGGTGTGGGTGTTAGTGTATCAACTCAGACCCCTAACAAGCAAAAGAAATAAAGGTGGGAAGGTGAGAAGAGACAGTATAGGCACTTCAAGGTCTTCTGACTCCCAGTTTCATGTCTTCTCCCCAAGTCAAATGATTCTTTAAGCCCATCTGAGTATAAGTAAGTGTAGGTTTGGTCTCTTTGCATTGAATATATCAGCTTGCTTTTCATGGAAAATTTCTACTTTTGTCCCATGTTCTTGACTGACTAACTTAGCTCCAGGCCTTCATCACAGAGTCATCCTTCCTGCTCCAAGAACTTTCATCAGCTGTTGTTATCATGCAAATAGGACTACAGCCAGGACAATTTTGTAAATTGTCCAGATGAATGAGTTATATGAGCAAATGTTGCTTGAATTACAGATGGATAGCTTGATCTTTGTATTTTCCTGTTCTGAATATATTTCTATAAATGAAGTTATCTTGATATCTGAAAAATTAAGTTTATCTCTTTGAACCTGTATTAGAATAGTACTGCTAGAGTCATCTGAATGCAGAGTTGAAAAGACCACAGGAGATGATCTAGCTGACCTCTTTTCACCAAGAGGGAGTAACATTGCGTAGCACCTCCCCTAAGTGTTTATATAAACTGGGTCTAGCCACAAAGCTAAAAATCTTTTCCATGCAGACACCAATTACAAATTCCCTTTGAAGTAAATTAAACCATGTTTTTCTTGGTTCCTCTCCCTTACTGACCTTTGGGGAAGAAGCATTACCTCTTTGTAATGACTTTATGTATTGAAGATGGACATTTTACTTTCTGATTTCCAAGCTGTCCAAACCCAGGCTCATCTAACAGAGTTTCTACAGTTCAGTGTTGCTAAAAGCTCCACTTTCCCCTTTCTCCTCACTATCCCATCTCCAGATCTTCCCTCACCATGTGCCAGCACACATGCCCATATGATCTCTTTTACAAGCACACTCCAGAAAAGAGGCCTAGCAAAACCAGCCTAATAGCTTTCTACTGAGTTATTTAACTAAACTGGCTGGTGACAGACTCCAGTAAGGATCAAAAAGCAGTGGAAAGGAGTGGATGTGATTACACAGCTCTGAGTAGGCAAGGACTGTGGATCAGGGAGGGTAGAAGGGGCTGTGGCTGCTTGGATTGCTCTGATACCCGTAGACTTGCAGCCTCGGAGCATAGATTTATGCTGAATTTAGCACAGCTGAAAACTTCTGCTGAGAGAACCAGTCCTTCTCTCCCCATTCCGCACTGCTGTATTCCTGTCTTTTCCTTCAGGGCTGGATCAGGGAATCATATGCCTTCATGGTCTGTAGTTTGATGGGCTAGTTTTCTATTAAGCCAGTAACCAGCTCAATTCATAGCTTCCTAGGCACAGGATCAAGATATGAATGACACAGAAGTAGCCAGTGGACAGACACAGAACCCTTGGCAACAGTCCACAGTTGACTCAGATTATATACCAAACAAAAGGATCAAATTCTTCCCTCTATTTAGGCTGATTTACATGTAATTCAAAAGCAGTAACTATCCTGCTTTATTCAGCTAGTCAAACTAATTCTGCGTAAAAGTCCAACAAAAAAAACTTCAATTGAAATAGATCAGACTCCATATTTCATAGAGTAAAGTATTCTGAATCACAGATATTGAAAGATACCATTTGAAGGAGGAAGTTTCTCATGGAAAGCTCTTAAATGGGCAGAGAGAAAACTAAATGTGTTTTGAATCCTTCGCCAGGAATATTCACTTTGATGTGACCATACAACTCACTTTCCCCCCAAAGCTGCTAATTTAATTGTTCTTTGTACAATCCTAGGAACTATTTGAAATGTAGAGACCAAAAATTTACCATTTGTCAGTTTGGGCTTTATGTAGAATATGCATCTGGCACTCTACAGACATCTCAGTGCTTGTGATTCTTCTCAGAGAATATGTATTTGTAGATATCCAACAAGGAGGTCATATTTAGAGTCTGAATCCATTCACTATACTCATGATTTATAGTAAACATTCTCTCTCTGGGTCACGTATGCTTTAATTTGCTGCACATTGAATGGATTTGTTTTGACTGAGAGAGTTTAAACATACATCAAAGATTTTTAAGTCTCAGACTGTCAGCTGTCTGGAAATAGCAGTAAAATTTCAGAACTTACATTCCAAGTACCCATGTTACAGTGATTTTTGTCCTCCTGGACATCAACAGGTATTTTTCTCCTTCAAGCTGTGGATTTCAATAGATTAAAATGCTCACGAGTATTAGCTATCTGCTGCAGAGCCATCTGTCCCACCTGCAGAACTGCCCAAAGACTGCTACCCAGACAAAAGACATAGAAAGACTGTTTCAAATTCTGAGTTGATTGTTTAGATATATAGCAGGAGATATCCAGCCCACACTTTGCAACTAATTTTTGCTAAAACTCCCTGCCAGAAATGGAGGAGTTTGTTTTTTTTTTTTTCTTTTTTCCTCTTCCCCCTACAGTCCTGTCCCTCATGCTTCATGTAGCTAATGTAGATTGTATCAAAAAGCGTGATTTGTGATGTTTGTGTGTTACTGTTTACTTAAAAGTGCTAAACCCACCTTTTCTTATCAACAGGAAACTTTCAAGATATTTAAAAGCATGCCTTTAAACCTTCTGGCAGCAATAAAGCAAAAATGGCAGGTGGCTGTATGAAAGAAGCAGGATATGTTTATACTATAACCAACCACGGTGGTGTGTGTGGGAAATATACCAGATACAGTGGGCTGGAGTCTCATCTCAGTTACAAAGGTGCAAATCCAGAGTAATACTCTGTTATCATCTGTGCTTTTTAAGAATCAGACTATCTCAGTGTGTGAATCAAAAAACCAAACCAAATCAACAAAAAAAATGAACCGTATTTTTCTAGAAAGAACAGTATTAAATTTTGTGGGTGAGGAGGGACAAAGGGCTGGTTTGCCCACATTCCTGCTAAATCAGGCTTGAGTGTGCATTTCTCTGGTTGCCCAAGGACTGCCTAATTGATTTGAGCACTTGTATTTCTCAATTTATAAAGCTGAACCTTCTCAAGTTTATAACACTGCTTAGCTGCTTTGCTGTTTGGATACAACAGTGTTGTTCCTGATATTATCTGCTGTTCTTCCAGTGGTTAGATTAGGAGAGCAATTGAAGTGTAAGAATAAAAGCTTCTTCCTAAACCTGTTTGGTGCAAATTTAGACCAAATTCAGTGATTAAAATCCCCCAACTGCTACTTTTCTACCAATGCTGAAACATTTCCAGAAAGTATTAAGCAATACCAGCTAGCATTTGTTATACTAGTTTGTGGTATTAGAAGGTGCAATGCCTCTGGGATGAGAAAGCTGAGAAATTCAGATTTGTTTAGAAAAATAAAAGTAGAATTTCTTTTCAGAGTAAAAAAAAAAAAAAAGAAACAAAAGTTAGAGCCATCTTTTTTTACCTCTGTCCAGCCCTAGCCAGTCCATGCACAAGCAAGATCTGCAAAAAAGTGAAGCAAGAGCTATTTTGGTAAGGAAATCCCTATACCTGCAGATTGGAAACAGTTAGAACTAGAATGCAGATCAGACACATTAGTAAGGACAGCGGACAAGACTCAGCTTTTTGTGATGCTTTCTACTTCTGCAAAATCCAGGAGCCTTGAGAAAACTAAGTCCTTGCTGCTGTTTTCCTGCATTTTTTTCTATATTGTGCTTAAGTGGAATAAGGACTTTGGGGGAACTTATTTGGGGGAACAATATCTAGTCTGATTCCATAGTCTTTGACTCACAAAGGATTAAAATGCATCAGAACAGGCAATATTTGAGAACTGTTTCCTTTACTCTTGTATCTGGCTGCGGAAAAGGGGGAGTTCTCACACCTGTTTTGATGCTGTTTTGATCCTTCTGTTAGAAATTGATTCTTCTTCATTAAAAAAAAAAATAGAATCAAAGTGCCCCCAAAGACTTGAAAGGCACTAGTTTAACCAGCTGCATTACTTCAACTGTTTTTCTCCTCCTGTCTTTTCCATCTAATAGACTCCTTGGTGCTAGTGACCAAAGTGACACTGGAGGCAGCAGGCAATGACACATTACAGGCATTCCTCTCTCTGACTTTCATCCGGTGACTTTGAGTGCAGGTGCGAGCTGAATTGTGCAAGGTAGTTCAAACTCCCTCTCTCTGATTTCAGTCTTTCCAGGGGGTCAACTGCTTATGAGGAATATCCATTATTTATACCTTTCAAGAGAATTACATCAGCAGGAACATATGTATTCATGTAATAAAGCTAGAAAGTACCATGCAAAGCCACGCTGCTTTAAATATGTATGTGAAATACACTAAGCCAAGTGCTGTATTGACTTGTACCTCCCTTACACCTGTGACTTCAGCAGAAGCACAAGGGCTCTAAGTGGGTAACTTTGGCTCAGTGTATCTAATGTGTGCCTGGTTTGGACATGCAGCCATGGACATGTGTCATGGGCTTGGGACTCCAGTCCCTCCACTATCTGTGGGTATCAAGAGTGATGTGCGGTGATGTGCTTTCTTCCCAGACCTAGTTTAAGTGTCAGTGGCCATGTATTGCAAGCAAACACAGGGCGATTGGTGCCCTGCCAGGACTGAGGTGTGTCCCTGTCAAGGACTGTGTTCACACATCACAGAGATTTAGACCCTGTCTGCTGATCAACAAACACCTTGGCCTTCATTACAGAAATCAAATTTACGTCTCCAGAAGCAGTGGAAATTTAAATGTTGTTTCATCCTTGCCTCTGGCTCTGAGCTGTGGCATTACTTGTCCTGAGAAACTATGTTTCTCTTGGCTAAATTAATCAATTGCATTTCAGGGCAGGTCCTTTTTTTCCTGAAGGAAGAAGCTGACTACCAGTCAACTTCAAACCTTTCACTCTGGACTATGCTGAAAGAGATTCTAGCCAGAGAGAAAACTGGAATCAATACACTAGGCCAGCACAATCTGGATTTCAGGTCAGCATGTGGAGAGAGAAATGGCATTTGTGAGAGTGATGGCCAGTGAACTGCTGTTTCTGGGCAAAGGGCAGCCTTTTTATCCTCGGGCTCCTGAACCTGTTTGCAACAATCGACCCAGGGACGGTAGGACAGCAGTTTGTACCAGGGCCAGGGGGTTTCACCTTAACTGTTATAAGTTTTGTTGAGAGATACATCCAAACCTCCAACTTTGGATCTAAGTGTGAACTCCTCCAAGAATCAACTCTATTTCTACCCTTTCACACTGTCTAATACAGTCTGTAAGAGAAATAGTTAAAATGTGACTGACAAATGCTAACAGAATGGTGAATATCAAGCAAGTTGGAAAAAAAGAACATTTGCATGTTTCAGAAACTAAGGCAGTTGTAAAAGAGAGTGATAACTTGAATGAGATTGAGGGAACAGACATGTTCACAAAACAATCTTTCCGAGGGACTAGATCAAAAGCAAGGTTTCTGGTAAGTGACAGTTTTCTTTTAATTTCAATCCAAGCTGAAAATTCACAGCCATTTTTTAACTGTGATCTTGATACCACAAATACACCTTCTGGCATCAGGTAAAGCTCTTGCTTTATATTGGACAAACTTTTTTTACACGAGAATGTATGCAACTATCTCCAGCCCACAGCCTGAAGTATTCTCGGTTTCCAGGAGGTGTGATAATGATGAATTTCAGTGAGATGAAAATTGCTCCAATTTAAGGATAGCTCAACCATTTCATATCTGACAGTAAAATATACTAATTTAAAAAAAAAAAAAGTATAAAGATTTGGGCTTTGTGTGTGGAGTGCACAAATAGAAAATCCCTATCAACAACATTTACTGAACTCAAAATCCTTCAGGATAAGTTCACTGAAAATTAAAACAGACATCAAACTGTACATCTAGATGAAAGACTTTCACAGCTTTATACATACAATGCACTCAGAAGCCAAGTTTCCAAAGCCTCAGTAAAAGCATCTAATGTCCAAGTCTGTATTGATAGCCCCATACATGAAAAAGACAATATTTACTCTGTCTTATGGTATTAAATTGAAGGTTTTATCACACACTTACAAACTGAGTGATAAGTCCAAGCCCTTTCATCAAAGGTATTTTAAATGAGAATTTCTGGACACCTCCTTAGACCAGATGAAAACCTTTTAGCTGACCTTCACATAAGAGATGGTACCATATTTACATTACTGGTTCAAAAAACTTCTCTGCTCTTAACTAATGTCATCCTGAAATGATCTTTTAGCAGCCTTATTATTTTCAAATTCAGAAAGTTAAAGTGACTTATTTTGCTTCTTCCTTCCAAACTTTTATTGTAGTAGACAATATTGTTACTTTGGTGTTATTCATGTTCTATTGAGCCACCATTTTCTAAAATTGCCATCAGTCTTTTGACTCCTTTTTTTCTGACAGCAAGCCTGTCTTGCCAGCCATCTTCCTCTAAAAGGTTTCTCATGTGCAAGATTTCACTTATGAAAGTCCACACTCACATCCCTCATCTTCTGCTACCTTGTCTCAGCATGTATAGGAATCTTTTCGGATCTTCTTGAAGTCAACCAGCTTCCCATTCCTGTGACATTTCAAGATACCTCTGGTTAACGTAGCTCTTCTGATCCATAATTCTGACTGTGTTACAGTATAAAGAGATCCCTCTGTAGCTCCACATCTTTTCTGTTTGATCTAAACTTGGTCTCAAAATCTCTGCTCCTCCAATTCTGCTCGTTTGGTCATAATTTCACTACCAGCTCTGATGCCACTCGCAGTAATCAAGGGCCATAAATCCTTTCATATCTGCTATATTTCATGTTGTCTATTCTCAGTGCATACAGATACCAAAGTCATTAGTATTCACATTATGTTAATTAATGTTGATGTAAATATTTCATCTCCATCTTCTGTTCTATTCTGACAGCTATAGGAATTATTATTAGAATTGACTCTCGTCAACGGACAGCCAATCTGACCATTACTATTTACTAATTCTGTGTATTTGAATAGCTTATGCAAACAACCCAATGTGACCTCATGTTCTGCTACACATATTTTTCCTTCTAGGTGACTATGATTATAATACAAAATTGATAGTGAAAAAAACCAAACATATAGTCTTGTAGCATGTGGAAAATCATGTTTTGTCCCAACAAGGATTGTAAATTCCTTGAGAAAGAGATGTCAATCCATATTTCACAGCATTTATCTCAGTGAGTTATCAATCTTAATTCAACATCTGATTTTTTAAATAAAATTCTTGAACTATTCTAGAGTACCTATGCTAAGATTCCAGTCTGTCTAATTAAGGTGGTCTAACTTTCTGAACAGCTGAATGTACAGCATCTCTTCTTGTGTCGTATATACATGCTCTCAAAAATACTGTGTGATGCTGAGCAAGCAGTTTCAAGTCTCAAATATTTGAAAAAACAGGTATATTTTGACAGATATGTAAAATAATCCTAAGGGATTATTAATTCATGTAGATAACCTTCTAAATGACCTAAGATCAAGAAGCCCTCTAATGGAAGCAGTGACTTGTACCAGGTATTGCATACTCTTAGTTTTGAAAGTGCCATATATATGTTTTTTATTTGAACTACCTCCTTACCTTTAAGGAAGCTATATTTCTCTAAGTGAACTATTGGAGGTGGTGAGGAAAATGAGTCAAAGGAGGTATTATTGGATTATTCATTCTTCTAGGACAGAACCTGTTTGTATAATCAGAGATATGCCTTAAGTGGTCTTTAAAGAAAGCCAGATTTTTTTAAGAAAGGGGAAGGAGGAGGCTTCATTAACTAGACTGACAGGCTCCATAGATTTCTCAAGTGTTTAAATTAAGGATTGTGAGTTCTTGAAACTTGACAAAGAAAGTAAGATTGTCACTGCTGGCTGTCTGAACCAGAGGCAAGTGCAGATTAAGCTTTTCCTATCTCTATTATAAACATGTTGCCTCTGTTCTCAAAAGTTCAATGAAATAGAAAAGAGACTATTATTTTTTATTATTTGAAAAAAAACTACATTTTTAAAATGTCAGATTAAATTTTAAAGTACCGAAAGTGCTCAGATGTTGCTCATTATTATTCAAGTGGTAACTATTTGGCACTGGGCATAAATTCCGTAATAAAATTGAAATCAATAATATCAGGACACCTAGAGCCAAATTTTAAGAGCCTTCATGATGAATATGGCATACTTTAAAATATATTAAGACATTTCTGTTGAATTTTCTAGAATTATTTATCTATCTGGTTTCAACCAATGTTGAATTCATGTTGTACTTGTGCAGTATGTTTTCTGAAAGACCAATTCTTACACAGTGTGAATCTCTCTGTTCTTATGGATACAAGTACAGCAGAACATCATGAATTTAGAAAGTCTTACAAAAATATAACATTGGATGGAATTTTTTCAAGTGCACTTGGGAAAAGTAAGTTTTGGTAAACTAGCAAGTTTAGGCAACTCCCAAACAAAGCCTGGTCAAGCCTTGGCTTTGCCCTCAGAAGAGCTAGAGAAGAGCTTCCTTTGACTACTTAGTCCTACTCAGGATTCATTTTGCGTCTGTACAAATATTGATACAGAATTAGAAACTAATCAGGCAGTTGTTACAGATGAGATTTCAACTAGCAACATGGATGTCAGAGCACATACAGGTGGCTCAAAGCAAGTACTGGGTTCCTCTCAAATTGTCATTGAAATGGTCTCATGCCTTTACCACGCTTGAAAACAGCATTGCTGACAATACTGGGAAGCAATTACATTTGTTTGTGCCCCCATGTTCCTGGCAGAAACTTTTCAAAGATGTAAAAATTAATTTGATTTTTTTCTTCCAGGAAATAATCAGGTCCATGTCCATTCTAAGGAAACACAATTGTTACAACAGTATACTTAACCCCACCCCCACAATGAAAAAATGTTTGCTTAGGTTTTTTTATTATAATTTTTTTAAGAAGAAAAGTGTATGTTGCAGATGTTAATGGGTCTGATAACTTCTCTCAGAGAACACCTTACTTGCTTGCCTTTGTTAGACAATGGGCAAAAGCAAATTAAACTTAAGGAGGTTTATACTTCGCACATACATTTGATTTCACAATCATCCCCCAAATGCTTCTATTTCCTTCAGTAGGGGAAAACATGCTTTGGCTGCTTCAGTCACCTGGCTGAAGAATAAAAAATAAATAAATAAATAAAAAGTTACTGTGTGCAGTTAATATCGAACAGCAGCCATCTCCAGATGATCCCTGCTGCATCCAATTTCTGCCAAAATGCTTTCTGTTAAACCTCCATCAAACAGACACACGGTGCACAAAAGAAAACCTCATCACCAAGGGAAACTAATCCACCGGTGCGCAATGTAAGCCTGTCAACTTTTTATTATAAGAAGTCATCACTCATTTCAGTGAAGATTAAAAGTATGACTAAATTGAGAAAATCCTCTTAGCCATTCGGAATTTTAATAGAGGAGAAAAGGGGGTGAGTAAAATTTAAACTGTGTGTGTGTGTGCCT
>VXAU01002136.1:1427100-1527100 GCA_013399695.1 Formicarius rufipectus | reverse complement strand
TGTCTGCAAGGTAGAGCTGGAAATCTTGAAAGAAAAAACATGCTAGCTGAATCAGTGCTTGTAAAACTTGCAAAATATCTCCACATCATTCAAGCTCAGCCACTGATTTGATATATCTCTATTCCAGCAAAAAGATTTTTTTTTTGTGTCTGTGTGTAGTATCTTCCACTTATGCCAGACAAATTTCACCTATCCAAAACCAAAGTTAAGCTAATCCCAGTTCAAACAATTGTTCATGCTGCAACTTCTATCAATTTTATTAATAATTTTAATGGATAATAAAATCAGAAAATTATAATGTACTAATTAAATGAAACAGTACCATAGTTAAGACCAAGACAACTGGTTGTGAATTGGGCTGAAAATACTGCACAGCATTACTCACTTACTTTCTTAAACTCAGAAAAACACAATGGAAAGTACTAACACTAAAAATAGGCAAGCAGCAAGGGGTCCAATTCCTAGAGAAGCAAGGAGGATTTTCTATTTTTGTCTTGATTTGTAGAGGCTCAGTTACTCCAGTAAAACATTCTGCATAAATACCCAGATAGATGTTTCCTATGCTTACTTGCAGTTCACCAAAAGAAACAATTAATATAGTATTTCTTGTATTTAAATCATGCTTGCCCTACTTCTAGAACTATAAGGGGAATAAAACTTGTTTTCACAAAGCAAGCCCTTTATCAATGTTGCCAAAAAATGAGAGCTCACAGCAACTAAGCATCTAAATGATAAAAATTACAGAAGGACTAATGAGAATCTCAGTATCAGAATGCTAAAACTTCAGATAAAGACGTAGAGGAACTCAACAGGAACATCCTGAAAACATGATGAAACCCTCCCCTTTAGGGAGTCACCTGGGTGCTGAGATGAGTAAAATCAGCTGCAAGGGTGAGGCATGGTTCCAACAGAGAGGCAGAGGATGGCATGGAAGGGTTCAGTTCTGTGGTCAGATGGCAAATTTCAGTTATGGTCAATATTGATACCTATATTAATAGGAATCTTTGGGTCCAAGGACTCTGTGCACAAATCAATTCAAAGTTACTGGAATAAAACCCTTTCTGTATTTTCTTTAGCAGAGGCTGGAGACTTGCATGAAGTACCTCACATGAGGCCCTTGGATTAGATAGAGTAAGTGACTACCTTGAACTACTCACTAATTAATTTAAGCTTCTGATCTAACTCCATTCTGTGTGATTTGGGGGTTGTTATTTTTGTCATGAATTTGGAAGTGGGTAAGAACATAAGTGCAGAGCTAGTGGTGCAGTGTTGAGGAGCAAGGTGAAGAGTACCTGGTAGGAGATGTGTTTTGTCATGGTGCAAGCAGCTGGTTAGTGGAGAAAGTATGCTCAGTGTGAAGGAGCCATGATATTCATCTGAACAGAATTCACAGTGGGAAAGACAAATGTGTTTTGGGACAATGAGAGGAGATGGAGCTTTTGTTTTCCAGTGTTTTCCAGGGCTGGTTTGTGCACTGCATGGCTGAGATGGGTCAAGGTCAGCACAGCCAAGTGCAAGAATGTGACCAAGGCAGTCTGAAACGTGGCCACAGAAGGTCTGCCTGCATCTCCCATAGCACAGGTACAGAGTTGAGGGGCGTAATACCCCCAAATAACCTTCACAACCTTAGTTTTCTATCTGAAAAAGAAAGTCCCTTACTGTAGAAATTATAAGCCTTTGCTCAATATTAGTTTCTGCAGGGAATTGATACCTTAGTGCAGGCAACCAAATCCCAACACAAGGACAGGGCATCTGGGAGTGATGTGAGGCTTGGAAAGGTGTAGTCCATGTACACATTTCCCCCTTCTTGACATGTTGGCACAACCTGCTACAATGTAGTGCTGCAGCTTCTCCCTAGCTTCCTAAAAGTGGAGTTTGTGGTCAGGAAGGCAGAGAGGGGCTGCTGCCTTGTCCTTGAAGGGAAGTTCAGTGTGCCGGGATGGACCCAGGGAACAGAATGCAGTGGGTTCTGCATTTGCCTAGTTTTACACAAATTTGCATACTGGTGTGCAAAGAGAGCATCGGGAAAAGAGGAGCAGAAAGACTCCAGAATTTCACTGTTTTGAAAATTTGCTTCTCCTCAAGCACTTCATTATTTAACCCGCCCCTCCTTCCTCAAATTTGCCGTTTGCTCCATTTGTTGAGGAAGTAGGGATGGATGACCCTGCTCAGTGCAACTGACCTAACACAAAATATAGAGATCTGAATCATGGTCCTGAGGCATGTTCATCGTTGGCTCCTGTTGAAAGTTGAAAGTTATTTTTTGTTCATTTGTTTGTAGGTTTTGGGTTTTTTGTTTGGTTGTTCCCATAGGCTTTGTGAAATAGTAACTTTCTGTATTTTAAGACAATCCTTAACAAACTTACGAATGCTAGCTTCGGAACAGTGAAATGCATGGATGCTTCAAAAAAATCACTGGAATGTTCTTGTGTCTTTTTTCTTTTAATATGATATTAAAGACTAGTTTTCCTTTATGCTCTCAGGAACAGACTAAGTTAATTACTGATCCCCTCCTCCTCTAAACCAGCTTGAGGCATTGGTGTTGGCAAAGTTATAAATGACTAAAAATAAGAGGTTATAATTGAGAATGTTAGGTAACCATAGCTTCAGTTTTCATTATCAACACTGTGTACAGTACTTCATAGTACTTTTTGACATAAAATGTAGACTGAGGCCACGAAAAGAGCAAAGAAAAGAGGGCTTGTATTTATCACTTTGATATCATTCTTATTTAAGCATTACTTAACTAGCAGAACATTAGGCAGAGTTTGTTGCTGACTGCAGCTTGCAATTCAGGACCGCTGCCTCCCAAAAGAAATGATGACCTGGTAAGTGTTCCCACATCCTTACATAACAGCAGTATTTATAATCAAAGGGTAAAATTATATGGCCCCAAATATTCTTGGCAGACAGGGAGCTTTGTGAATCATCTAGTGAGACTCTCCATCTAATACGGGGTGGTAAGGATCGTATGAGTGGAGGGTAATGAAAAAATGGCAGTCACGTATGTTTCTCTTGAAGAGCCAGATGCTGGAGGCAAGTGACTCTAATTTTCTTGCTCTATTTTTTTTTTTCTTTTTAATATATATTTGTGGTCCTCATTGCTGTGGAAGAAAGACAGAAAATGTGACCCCAAAGTACTCTAGTGGTTCAAAATCTATTGCTTTTCTTAATTTCTTGATTTAGCAGACTCTTGTGTCTGATTTGTGATTTAAAAAATATCCATCATAATTCTGTATAAGGAAGGGACATGAGATTTGGCAGCATGAAGACAGAAGCAACGTTGTAGAGAAGTTAATATGTACAACTGTAGCTAAACAGAATTGGATGCTAGAGGAGTTGCACTGTAATGTCCTCAATACAATGTAAGATTAGATATCAAGAACATCTAAATCATTGTGATTTAGTTCACTTCTGCTGAGTTGTTGCTTAGCCACAAATCACACACACTGTGTTGTTCCTGGTTTTGTCTGCTGAGGTGAATATTTTTGGCCTGCACTTGTGTCATGTGGTTAGTTGCATTAATATATTCCTTCCTGCTCAGTCTTTTTGGAGATATTATATATACCTAATCCTCAACATCCACTCTAAGTGCCTTACATAGATGCCTAGAAAGAATGCAGGAGAAAAGCCAAGTCCTTCCATCACAACAGCAAAGCAGTAGCTGGGCTATTTGACAGAAGCTAAGTCAATGGTGGCACCTCACTGAAGGAAGAACTGTGGAAAGCAAGCCCAGCTGTGGATCCTGGGTGCACAGAAAGGTGGTGAATTTTAGCAGTGCATTTCTGAAACAGAGAGAAATTGATTGCATTATTTGCAGCAAGCAGGGTGGATGGTTTTGAGGCATAACTTTATGATTAGCCAAGGAAAGCTGAGTTTAGGAGTCAAGGGATTCATCACATGAAGTGATAAGCATGGGGTTAATTCTGTCTGACATCTCAAGCCCAAGAGCCGTGTGTCTATGTTGTATGAACTATCTGAATTGCTTTAGTCTTTGAAGAGATGAGTTGGTGCACAGTAAGGAATGAATATACAGGTGCATCTTGAAATATCTAACCCTTCTCATTGCCTACATAGAGAGAGAGGTGACACTGATAGACAGTTGTGTCCAGATGAGATGAAACAGGGCCTAATCATCTAGTTGCAGGTATGCAGGAGATAAGCTTTCTGCATAGTCAATTGTGAAGGGATGGTTTCTCCTAAGAATAACTGAAAAAGCTTTCCATACCTTTGCCTGTGTACCTTCACCTATACAGGAGGCCTAAGTTCCTAACCAGGTTCTTAGGCTAAAACTTGAATACCCACTGACACAGCAACTTATCATAGGATGCATATTCCCATAGCTCCTGAAGAAATTCTTGTGAAAGGTGAGGTTTTGTTGTAACATCAATTTCTGACCTTCTGTTGATGGAAGTTTCCATGTCAATCTCCAGCAAATAATGGTATATATTACAGCTTGATCATATTTGTACTTTTGATTAAAAAGAAAAATGCTTGGTGATGATTGTACATGATTTTACATTAGTGATTTTCAACAAATAAACACTTTGGACTCTTTCACCATTCCTGCAAAAAAATGTGTAATAATATATTTTCTGTCTTGAACTCTTGCAAGTACCTAATTTCATAATTGCATGGAGCTAAATAACCCAGGAATAAAATTAGGACAATATCCAAGCTTCCCTATCAGCTCCTCTCAGGCTGCTGCAGGGCAAAGGTCCTTTTCTGCATTAATTATGTCCAGTTTGCTGAAAGGTTTGGCTAGAGCCTTAGCCTATACAGCTCAGCAAGGGTATGACATGGCTAGCCAAGCCTTTCTCCCTACTGACTTGACTACCAGGGCCGACAGCTGCCAGGTCTTGTTGTCCTCAAATGGAATTTTTCAAAGGTTCCTCCTCAAAATGTTGCCATCAACAGTCATGGAGCGAGTTGCACTTTCTAGGTCAGTGGTTTTGTGTACATTGCACATATTTGCCAGCCCACCCTTGTAAATTGTGTGCCTAAGGAGACTGTTTTGAATGAAGTCAATCAGTAACTCGCGTGTGAGCGTGCACAACATTTAGCACCCTCCTTTTGTGTCAGTCAAGTTGATTCTTTAAACTTGGACTGAAGTAACTAGCTGATCTGTATATTGATAAGGTTGGCAGGATGCTCTTACAGCATATGACCCGATGGTTTGAGAAGGTGCAAAGTGGATAATGCTGTCGCGGCCTTCCAGAAGTGCTGAATTTAGAGAACAAAAACCCATCACCACTACAACACTGTTTCAAACAGTTTTTCTTTAGCAAATAAGCATGCACTTGTTTTCGGATGACTGAATTGTGTATATCAGTGACCACCACCTGTGTATCTGGGATAGTGTCTTTATTGGACGATGTAACTCGCTGAGTGCTGTGAAGATACCTGCATTGCTAATCTTGAACCTGGTCATAAGCAGAGCTTTTGCTCTGCTGGTACCTTTCTTCATTGTGGGCTACCAACCTCACAGTGTATTTATTTCTTCCAGAATTTTAACTTTAATCATTAATTGGAGGTCAACTCTATGCAGTCAACACCTGTTAAAATTATTGGGCCGAATCTGAAATTTTATTAATGAGTTATGGGACAAGGTTGAAAGTAAAAATCAGACCTTCACCTATGCAGGAATTGTACTGGTAATAACGCAAAGAAAATGTTGAGCACAAAAATCTGGATTCTATTCTTGGAGGTTAGATTGATGAAAGATTATGAAAATGCATGGTGCATATCACAATGTGTAGAAGGAAAGGTGAGGCAACTGAGGGTTAGATCCAACTAAAAGGAGTATAAAAACAAGTGGCAACTGTGAGGCAGGAGTTCCTGTCTTGTATAAATGGCAAAGCATATGTAATGGCATGGTTCTTAATATGAGTATTCAGACTCAATATTTATCTAATTACGTGAAAAGATGGATGACGGAGGTGTTGCTTGGGAACTGAAGACTTGGTTGATCCTCCGAACAGGAAGGGTTTTAGCCATTGTGGTATAGAGTAACAGTACCTATTTTAAAAGGTAGTGTTATCTTAAGTAATGTTGTATATTTTATTATCAAACTTGGTCTATCACTTGTTAGATCAGAATATCAGTAGTTGTGTTGGTAATATGTGTCGTTCAATCTGTTTCAAGCTCTGGCATCTTCTGCTCTCTTGCAAAGGGTAAAATGCTGCCCTGGGGCTGTTTGCATAGTGATTTGTTCAGCACTGGAGATGAATGGAGACACTGGGGGGCAAGAGCTTTTTGCTTTAGTCTGTGGGTGAGCAGAAGTGAACTGAGCTACAGAGAGGATTTCTTTTGCATAACCTGTGGGTTGCATTTGCAAAACCTGTGTAACCATAGTCATCCAGTCAGGAATCTGTAACTATGAAATAGTTACATTTTGAGAAAGGAACTTAAGGGCAATGGAATAAGCTACTAACTAGTTAGATAGTCTGCATCCTTGATATTGAGAGCTGTACTTTGGCTTGAATAATGATGCATTTTTTTTCCCAATTAAGATTAAATATAACTTTAAAAAATATTAGGGAAGAAAGGAATCTGCAAAGAGGCTTGTATGAGGAAATTGCAATGTGGGGCTGAAGCTGTTCCAGACTTTGCCACTATTGACATCCAGAATCATTGTAATTTTGCAATGTGTTGGCAAGAAGTTAAGACTAAGTAGTGCTTTCTTAGGGCCTGGAGGCAGATTTGAGTAAATTCCTTGTCTTCAGTGGTTCAAATATATGATCATTGCTTGACATGATGTCTGGAGAAATGAAAACAACATTGTAGGGGTCACTTTCACAAGGGACCCGATTAACTAAAACTCTGCTAATATCTTTGTGTATATAGGTGCATGTATGGATATGAAGCACTTGCAGTACTTCTCTTGATGATAGTGTGCTTCTTTCACACTTAATAAAGTTTTTTTGGTTTTTATCCAAAATGCATACTTGCAAATATAAAGGTATTGGATGTTAATGCCATTCAAGAAACATTTCACTGATCCCAGGGATTTCTTGGATGATTCTCAGGGGTGTTTGGGTAGACAATACTTTGTTTTAGAGAGAAATCCTGGTTTTTTTAATCTTGACTTCTGACTTTTTTAGATCATGGATTATGCATTGAAGGCGAAGTGATGTCATTTAGATAAGACAAGTTTAAAAATAATACAGAACTGATGTCTTTGTGTTTAAAGTGATTATTGTTTCAAAATATACAGTAGCAAATATGCTCAACAGAAAACTTCTGAGAGAATTGCTCCTAATGGAATTAATTCTAAGGAAGGGAATTGCAGGATATCCTGGTGTGCTCTAGTGAGTGATGGGGCAAGCATAAGTAGAATGGCTAAAGCTTGGTTTCATTTCAGTAACTTGTGGTGAATAGCAAAAGTAGCATGAAGGAGAGGGGTTGGAAGATAAAGAAAGAGACAAAACAATAGAAAGAAAAGCAAGGAATATGAGATAATTTATCTTCTCAGAAAGTGCCTCATGCCTGACTTTCACAAGAAATGCTGCTTTTGTTGAAGAACAGTCAGGAATCAGGACATAGCAACAGGCAGAAGAGAGAAGAATCCCACCAGCTGAGAAAAATGTTAAGATTTTTTTCTATTAACAAAACCTCAAAACAAAGAAAAAACCCAAAGGGATTTCTAGGATTTTCCTTTCCTGCTTAACAGTTGCTCTAGTACTGTCCTGATTTTTGTAGTGCCCACATTCAACTACTGGGAAACACAGACTTCTGCATTTTTCGTAACAGTCAGGAAGAGCAGTTGGCCCTGTAGCATGTTTGAGTATGTATTGTTTTGCCACATTGAGGGATGCTTCTCCCTGGGGAAAAGAGTTCATTTATCTTTGTGTTATAGGTCCAGAGGGAAATTGTCTGGAGCAGAGAGCATTTAGTTGTAGTAAGCTGTGCATGTTGGTGTAGTTCACTGACAGCTGGTAACCAGACCTGATCTGTCAAACTCGTTTCACCTAAAAGCTGAAGCATAACTCCAACTCTGATCTTTAAGGTAAAAGCATCATAAAGCTACTTGGTTCCTAACCTTATCTCTTCATCCTTTGCTTACTTGTAAGGAGGAAACAAGGATAATAAGGTTTTACCTTTACGACAATAAGTGTGAGTGGCTGGTGGGATGAAAAAATTTTGGTTAAGGGGTCGTGCTGTGGTTCTGAAATATCCTTGTTAGTGCCAAAATTGCCCAGATGTGACAGTTTTGCACTTGTTTTGTTTGGATGAACCAAAGATTTTCAGTTCAACATCTTTACCCATGTATAACATTATTAGGTGTTATTTGGTTTCCATTTGAACAAGGATTATACAATATTTTGGGGCTTGGTTTTATTATTTAAAAAACTATTCTATTTATTTATTTATTGGATGATTTATAGACATATAGATGAATAAGTTAAAATACTAAGTAAGGAAGAAAGTTGCAGCATCAGGCCAGGTAAAATCTTTCTAAAAGTTTCTGTTCTGATTCTGTTGATTATATTATCTTCATATACCTTGATAAACAGATGTACATAAAGCATGCTACAGAATATGATAGTTTGCTTACATCAAATAATTAAAGGATATTGGACAGGGTTTGTATTTCTTCACAAATACTATCCCATAAGAAACCTTATTATGAAGCCATAAGAACTCATTTCTCTTGGCAACAGTTTATTATTGTCTTCTGGACTGTCTTTCAAAATTGAGATTTTATGGAGGAATTTGAAGGTATGCCATAGGTAGGGTACACAGACTTTTCTTGTGCTCTAGAAATTTTCACACCCAGTGAACATACTATTTCTGGTTTAATTTCGTGCTTTATATCTGTACTAGGCCCACTTTGTGCAGTTTCTGACCATAGTCATGCTCTGGATCACTTCTTTTCTGGAGATGTAAAGACCCAGATGCAGAAAGTATGGAAAGAACCCCACCAGTATAAAAAGGTTATGGCAGTGCTGCGCTGTTGTCAAGGAGTGGTGTACAGTGTTGTGCAGTGTTGGATTCAAACACATGATATAGAGGCAAAAACATGGAAACATGACTTCTGTTAGTTCATCATCAATTCTCTACCTAGAGATGAATTGGAAAGAATTTTGTTATAGGGCAGCACCCACAAATAGTACTGTATAAGGTTTGATAGGGCTGTGGTTATGAGAGTGACAATACCAGCTGTTGTATGATACAGTGCCTGAGACCCATGAGTTCTTTGACAGACAGGAGACCTGGCTAAGACATTGCTATGATGGAAATGACCTTGAAAGCTGCATTTGACATCAAGGAAGGCTGTAGGGAATAATTACATTAACCTTAGAAGGCACTGTCTGCAGAGCTTGACTCGTACCTTACAGATATTTTCTCCTAAAAAAGGTGGATATAAACCTCATAAAAACTCATAATAGTTTTTCAACTCTTGTTACACTTTCCTCCAAATTGCTACCTCTCTCAACATGTTAAAATGATGATGATATTGTTTGGACAGATGCAAGAACTAGACTGACAATGGTTGCCCATCTCTTTTCCACAGTACTTTCTTGTTCCCTCCAATGAGCACCATCCACTTTTGTTCATATTGGGGATCCTGGAGCTTATTGCTTATTCTCTTTGAATGTATGTTCTTGTCCAGCATGATAATGGTGCACATGGTAACTGCACTATATTAAAAACAAGCACTCATCAAATCTGTGTTACTTGAGAATCACAATGTGACTATAAGGTCTCATAATTATCATGTACATATATGCTGCATTTTAATCAAACCAACAATTGATTTGGATTGTCTGTGCAAATTTGGTTTTGGTAAGGGCTTTTTTTATCAATATAAATCTCTGAATAGTAATTTTTGTCATGTATTGTATGCACACGTATTTTTAAAAAAGCAATTGAAGTAATAGGAAATACATTGCTCAAAGCTATTAACACCATTAACTCCCAATATGTTTCAAATTCACTGTGAACCTGAATTAGCACTACAACTAACTTATAACTTACCTGCACAAGAACTAAAATTTTAGATCTAAAATATATCTATATAATAGATATTATTCTAACTTTGCAAAATAGAGAAGCCCTCTCTGAAGTTCTCAAAACTCTGCCATTTCTCTTCCAACTGCTCATGAAAGTTTCACAGCCTGGCAAATCTCCTCAGTCTTTTGGCTTGACTGGTCACAGGAAGGAAAACTCTGTGGCCAGAAATGACAACAAGATGCTAGTGTTTTTTAGTTTGTTTTTTTTTTTTTATGAGTCAGTTTAAACCTTTGCACAGCGCAACTACAAAAAAAAAAAAAAAGACTTTGAGTCAATTCTAGAATTATTTTACTTTTTACTGTTGCAATTTAATGAGGCCTTTCTCTGGCACATTATGCTGAGGAGTCTGTGCAAGTTCTGCCACAGATTTAAGACACACCAGGTAGCAGAAACTGCTATAGAAGGCACATATCCAAAGTGAGCAATATTCTTTCCTCAAAGAATATGCATGGGCCATCCCATACAAATTTAATTTAGATAGGGTGTAATGATAGGCTGTATTAACACAGAATTTTAAGCTGCCTCTAACTAATGATGAGGTTATGCCCAATACTCTGGTAGATTCTGAGCAGAAACCAGCATGCAGTTGTAAATTAACACAGTAGATGTTTTGATTTTTTTTTTCATTTTTATTTTGTAGGTCAACTGTGTATAGATGATGGTCATGCAGTACAATATAGAAGCACTTTTCCCTTCTAATAGGATGTAAGATCTTTTGCACATAAACGTGGGGAAAACGTATCGTCTCACTGTTCTCCCAAGGAATGGCAAGACTTACTAAGACGCTGCTGGTAGCCAGGGCAAGGAATTGGCTAGTCAGGACTGTGTATTTCTCACTACCCATACAGTTCTTGTGCCAATACCCTGTTGCTACAGCTCAAGACTAAGCTATAGACTTTCTTCAACATCAAAGTAAATATTCACATCAGGCTGAAGTTCTGCAGCTGTTCCTAGGCATAATAGCTCTGAAATACCATTCTCCAGTGCCAGTTGGTTCTTGTTTCATGAGCCCAGAAATGGTTTTGTGGGGAAAGGCTGTTCCAGAAAATCATCGCTCTTGAAGCCACTGTTCCCTCCATATCTTGCATGGTCACCAAAAGAGATCTAGAAAGGCAAGCAGGGACAAGCAGTGGTAGTTACCATGGCTGCTCTCATGAATCATTCAACCAGAAATGCTTAGTGGTGTCAGAGGAGTTGGCCTGAAAGCTGCTTCTGTTTGGCAATAGCATATCAGATAAAACTGGCATGTTAGTAGCTGCCAATACTGTGCAATATGGCAAAGTGTGGTGTTCACATTGGTCTGCTGGGAGACTGAGAATCATATCACCTCCTTTGAGGAATGGCAAGGAAGGTGTTGAGGATCTGGGATGTTGATCCCTAGATGGAAAAAGCCATCATTTCTCCTTAAATTCTTCTGCTATGCCTGTCCCAGAAATATCTATTGAAGATGAGAGTGGTTACCTGGTCTTGTAGCTGTGCTTCTCCTCCTTCTCTCTCCCTTTTCTTCCTGTTGTCTCATTAAACGACTCTTAGTAAACACAGCTGTTAGTTTGGAGAGGCCAGTTAGTACAAAACAGTTACAGCAAAACCTTGTAGTAAATCTTCCTCAGACAAGCCTATGGATAAATAAATCAACTGCTTGTGACTTTTTCAACCCGTGGTTTTCACAATTCAATGCAATGACATTTGAGGCTTTATTCATGGGTCCAACTGATTTCATTCTCTAGACAGCCTGCTGAAGTGATCATTTACATGTGTTAACTTGTTTCTGTGTGTTTTGAGCTCTGCTCTGACTCTGATTCTTGGCATTTCCTTAGGCAATAGCATAGACAGGTTTCTCTGTAATTTACTTAGGACTTGAAAAACTGATGGTGACTGTATGATAGCAAATAAGATGTTTGCTGTCACTGAACTTCTCCTGTATACTGGAAATTTACAATTCTTGAAAGACTGAAAAACATTTAAGCTCTTGTCCCTCTTGGTATTAATCTGATGTGTGGTCAACACTCCCCAGAGCTGCATGTCTAGGAGCAGAGGCACTCAGGCACAGGCTAAGCAGACAATGTATGGGACCAAAACAGCAGTGGTTCTTCTGTGGATTTTGGCATATTCTAGTGCCCCAGGAAGCCGGGTTGCCACATCTGCTAAACTAGTCAAGAGCCTTTAAGATGGCAACTGTGACTGGGAGGGTGAGTTCTAAAAATATTTGTCTTTTTTTACAGGAGACCAGTCTCTGGAATTCTACCAATCTCCATCATTACATTTCTTCTCCTCAACCTAGAGGAGTTGATCTGACCCACTTACCTTGTTTATACCACTGAGGACCCATTAGGTAACTCCACTTGAAGCAGGAACATAATTATTTTACAAGCTTTGCTTGCTTTCCTCCTCCGCTTTTGCTCCATTCTTTGCTGCCCCAACATTTTCGCTTCAGCTAGTTGTGCCATCAGCAGCGCGCAAGGACTTGGCGGGGGATGGGGGCGGTGTTTGCCTCTAGCTCCTGATTCCCTACTTCCCTCATAGTACAACATCAGGGCAGAATCTGGTCTGGTGGTTACAGTTTATACTATTTCCTGGATGTGTAAGAAGAGACTCAATGCGATCATCACCTAGCTTGAAAATCAAATGGTACTGATGAGTGGAAGGATTTAAGGAATTATAATGGTCAAGTTCAGAATAAAATTGTGGGTGAAAAATGCTGCAATTAAGGCATCTATAAAAGTTTTCTGTCATGTGGACTTTTTAACAACATAGTGCATGATCATGATGACTCCGTTTTGTTAAAAAAAAAATGTTTCTGTTATGCAAAAAATCATACTTAAAAATGTTGTAGAAAGAGCTATTTTGCCCACTTCTCAATACATAGTGTCAGTGAATAAAAATTTAAGTGGATAATAATCAATAAAATGTTTGTAGTTTTGTAATCAAATGAGGACAATGTCATCCTATCATAATATCCGATTCCAAAGGTAGATATCCATTTAAAATAAACCTTTTTTTTAATAATCATCACAATAGTATGTCTTGTACTGCCAGATTTAACAGAGGCTGCAAGGGTAACTTAAGTCCAAGTCAACAAAGTTTTTCATAATGCTTGTTTCAAATTAATTTCTCACTTGTTCAAATAACCCAACCTGAATATCAATACTGCTTTATTCTGTACTAAAGTTTGCCTTTTTCTTCCCCAATTTGTCATTAATAAGGAATTAACAGATGCAGAGAATCCCCTTTTCCCCACCTCCTCATACACAAAAATAGCATATCTCTACTCAAACCAATAAAGAATGTGTTTTAGATGAATTCATACCAATGGAGCGTAAGGTTTCCATTAATGCTTTAGTGATATCATCAAGGAAGAAAAAAGGCACAATGGATCCATGACTTTTACTCTGCTGGGTCTGTAATGAAGTAATATTGGAGCAGCTACTTTTTTTTCTTTCTTTTTTTTTTTTTCTTTCTCCCACATAGACATCAGTAGGTATACGATGCAAGGTTTTTTGCTTTTTGTTTTTCTTTTTAAAGTAAAATCCTGGCATTTCCTTCTTACTTTTTCCATCTCTCTTTTTTTATTTTAAAGAGTAGTCAGCTTCCTTTTGTTACTACTGTGATGTACTTTTCCCTAACTCCAAGAGGGAGCCCGAAACACAATATGAAAATTACTAATATGACAGAGAAATATGAGCTTTATACTGTTGAAAAAGTGGCTGTAGCAATATATCAGAGAAATTATTGAATGTTATCGGTCATGCACAATTTATTATTTTACCAGTGTGCTGTGAAAAGTTGCTCAGCCAACTTACAGCTTTCTTACTATATTAGTGCTGTCTGGGAGTTTAACTGGTAACACTTCACTAAATGCGAGCACAGTAATTATTTGCACATCAGGCCCTTGGATTCTTCCCTCCCCACCACAACCCATCATCTTAACATACTGTACGTAATTTGATTTACCTTTCTTTCCTTTGGACTTTGTAAGGTAAGGCTTTCACAGAGAAAAGATGGCTGAAAGATATAAGGGAGGGCTGAGAATTTGGAAACTGTCTGCTCTGCACTTTGTGTGTACTCCCTGCCAAACTCATGAGAAACTCTCATTAATGCTAATGGGATTTAATACATGCTGCAAGAGGAAAATATCCTCATTTATTTTCCACTGAATTGAGTGGTAGCAAAAGTGCTGTATTGACAACTCTGGAGCTCTCTATTTATTCACAGAACAGGCAGTGTCAGAATAAGTTCCTCTAACAACCTGGTGTCTCAGTCCTGTTCTGGAGGGACCTCTGAAGGAGAGCACAGCCACTGGCACCTCTGCCACTCTTGACTGCACGGATAACCATTTGGTAATGTGGGCACTTCCACAGCAGCTGCCCAGCCAAGTTTTCACTCACGATATACAACAGTTTGGAGTTGATAAGGTTAGGCTGTATTCACACACTTTTTTACTATATGAATACATCAGTCAAAAATGAATGGACACAACTGTTGGTTTGCCATAGGCTCTGAAGAACTTAGCAGTAAGTAAGCAAATAAATGTGGTCTAACTGTCTAGAACATGAAGCAGTAGTTGGGCTGTTGATGGTTGATTAGTTTAGTGCTGATAAAGGACTGGAATCCCAGGCTTGAAATGATGGTGGGAATAGACCATAAGTATTTGCATCCCTTGGCTAGAGACTTCAAGAAGGAAACAGGAAAACCAAGACTGATTGATGAATGATAGATGACATGTGAATTCCTGCAGTGGGTTATGGATGGGTTAGAAGGATCAACAGTACAAATTAACCGCTCTTTCAAGTAACAGAAATGGCCAATTCTCATAGTTCTATCTGTAAATATTTCAGACCAACAAGTCAGTGAGAGGAAAACTTTTCCAGGGATTTGCTTGGACATAAGGTTGACTTTTATCTAGGGAGTTGTTTAGGTAAGTCCTTTAAAATTGCTGTTACCCCCAAGCAGTGTCACTAGATGTAGGCAATGTAGCAGTGATGAGTTTAGTGGCACATTTGTGTAATATATGGACTTCATTTTTCAGTATAACTGAATGACAATGATGACTTTATAAGATGTCTGTCTCCTGCTTTATGCACATGTGTGTATAATGGTCAAAAAAAACATTCTATTGAAGCTTCTCATAGGAATATATTGAGTTCAAAATGTATTTTGGAAAAAAAACAATCTAGGGAGAAGTTCTTTATTAGGATGAATACAATATTGTGTTATTATGATTGTGAGATAAAATTAGATAGACATAATTACGTGTTATTTAACATGCTGAAAGTCACAATTCAGAGAAAATTTTGGGCTCCATCAGAGGGAAAAATTTGAGTTTACTCACCTTTTTATAGAAAAGCAGTTTGTTTTTCTGTTTCTTTTCACTATTATCCTAATTCAGCTCAACTTGATTGATGACGTTATTTCCATTAAATAGAGAAGGAAGCTCACTTCAACTTTCAAAAATAGCTGTCTCACACCCAGCAATTGGCCAGGGTTGTACTACATTGTTTTTTATTTCCACATCCACTCCCTGTCAGCAGGGCTCTGGGTGGAGTCTTTCTCTACCTGATTGGCCTTATACTTCTTCCCTCTGCATCTTTGGTGTGATCTGCATCTTTGGTGTGATACATAAACACTCTTCACCACAAGTAGGAGTTCTGTCTGTATTCCAAATGGCAGCAATATTAATTGTTCTTCAGAAACTTCCTATGCACTGGTGGTAATGAAGAGTTTCAGAATTGAGCATTGTTGGGTTATCCTTTAGGTTGGAAGAGAAGGCTTTTAAGAGAATAAAAATTGATGGGGAAGAAGAAATGGGAGCATCGAACTTGTTGAAAGTCAAGGTCTTATTGCTGATGTACATGGTTTGACTTGACTGAGGTTCTAAAGCATTCTTAACTTCAGGACTTAATTTCGGTCCTACTAGTAAGGAACTCTACTAAGAAACTCTTTGTTGAATGTGTCTCCATGTACCTTGTCTCAGTGCTCTGCCTTCTGCAACAAAGATCTCTAGTTTCTTGGGCTTCCATAACCCTAGGTAGCAGTTACCATCCTAAGAGCAGGGCAATTTTCTCTTTCTTCTTCCCAAGCTTCTTCCTGTTTATCATTTTCCATCCCATTGGAGAAGTGTCTCTGCAAAGAGGCACAGAGAGCTATGGGTGCTTGCTCTTCTACCCTTGCATTAGCCCTCAGCTTGCAAGTCTTTCCTCTGAGGCCCTTCAAAATTCCCTCTGTTTCAGTTTTCCAGGTATAAAACATTTATTTCACTGCATTGTCATTCTTCTTGTCCCTTCTTAAACGGATGTCATCCCCTTCTTATTCAGTCAAAATGCAATGGCTAACTGTGACTTCCTAGCCAGCTGACAATCATAGTTATTGGATCCCAACTTACTTTCCAGCTCCAATTCATACATTATACTGCTTAGCCTCACCTTAAGGTTTTGACTGTCCTATTCTTCCTTTATCTCATTTGTTCTTTCAGTAATGCCATCTCATTTAAATCCACCTGTCATTGGACCATATGTGACTTTAATAGTTGGAGGTTTTTTTAACCTCATGCTGGGGCATATCTATGGAAAAATCTCTTGAGTCTTATAATCTCATTCTAATATATGTATGCTCTTCTCACCCTCAAGTGCTTAGTGTAAAGTGGGCCTACAGAACAAAAAGCTTCAGTTTTTATTTTCTCCAAGATGTTGTCTCAAAAGTGGTCAGAAGTAAACAAAAAAGTAAAAATGGAGTCAGCTGGAAGTTAACACCATCCGAGGGAGCTCTGAAGGCATCTTGTAAAACCTCAACCAGGTATTAAGTACATAATGGTTTAATCAATTTCTCTTATTTTGTGTGATACCAAAGAAATGGTTGATGCCTAGGTAGTAGGCAAAAGGCATTGGAAAAGGAAAAAAATAGTGTAAAGCTAAGGTCTGTTTTGAAAGTTGGATACGAGCCTTTCCTTTAAGTTCTCTTCTGTAATGTTGCAGTTACTTGTTATGTGGGTCATTAAATTAACCTGAAGATGCCAGGCGGGGGGCCTCATTCTGAAGCTTATGTTTTGAATCTTTTTGAGAGACATCTCTCTGTAGTTGAACTGGACCTTTGTTGATACTAAAGATGATTACCTGCTGAGCTCCATCCATAATGTATAATATATAATTCAACATCAAAAAAATTTGTGCTTTCCTTTAGGAAAGCATATGGTTGGCTTTTACAGATTTAGGCTGGTCACCATGGCCAGAATTTCTGGCTATGTGCCTTCTCATAAAAAAAAAAATAAAAATTGCCCTCAATGAACAGAATTCAGACTTGTAGCACATGAGGTTTGTTTGTTAAGCTTTTTAACTCAGCTAAACAGCTCACTTCTCTTCTACAATTTATTTAATTAATGTTCATCTCATTAGTAGGGATCTATCTTAGCCATCTACCATTATACAGTAAATTGCTTTAATGAATTCTGTGATTCTCTCAAAATTTCCAATCAGATGAGAGGCCCTGCTAATGTAATAAGTCAAGAAAGTACAGTTTTGGAGATTCATTAAATTTTATTTCTTATGAATTGTGTCTGGAAAAACTCTGAAAGCAGTGCAGTGCTCAAAAGGGGCCATTAGTAGAGCTGCTTGTTATAGATGACCAGAAAGAACAAAGTTTAGTTTGGCTTTACAATTCATTAGTATAGTGTTGGTTTTTGTTTGTTTGTTTTGAGGTGGTTTTGTTTGTTTGTTTTGTAAGGTTTTTTCCCCCCAGTTTTTATTTATTTAATGTTTTATGTGAATTGGGGTCTACTGCAGAATATTATCATCAAATTCCTTTCAGAGTAGGCTGTCAATGTCAGAACTTCTTCTTTAGCTTAACTTAAATGATGGAAGATCAAAGTGGGTTCTATAAAGAATCCACAGAATAGGTCTACTAAATTCAATTGAAACGTGATTTTTACCTGCACTGTGTACTGAAAAGAACTGGACAACATAACAAAAAAAGAATGCAGGATTGGCAATTTTGCACTTAATTATTTTTTCATGACTTTTTTCCTCTTCCTCTTCTAATTAAAGCTCCTCCACTTGAGTAACTATTCTACTTGATTAGAAAATCATTTGGAAAGGAATCAGAGCACTTATTGGAACAGAATAGGATATTTCAATTTGGAAGGGACCTACAATGATCATCTAATATAACTGGTGATCACTTTGGCGCTGATCAAAAGTTAAAGCAAATTATTAAGGTCACTGTCCAAACAACTCTTAAACGCTGAAAGTCTTGGAGCATCGACCATCTCTCTAGGAACCCTGTGCCAGCATTCTCCACACTCTGAGTAAAGAAATGTTCCCTGATGCGGAGTCTAAATTTTTCCCAACCCAGCTTTCCACATTACAATGTGTACAATCAATGGATACCAGCAAGGAGAGATCAGCACTTCCCTCTCCATGTGCCCTCCTCAAGGGGAGGGAAGCTGTCCTCAAACTATTTGAGAATAAAACAAGAATAAAGAAAATAAATAATTAAGATAATCTCTGTTGCTTCATTCTGTATTATGGGAAATAAAACAAATGTTTTAATTATTTTTTCTGCTTATTTTCATTTATATTTTTTAAAGAAAAGGTAGACTTCTGTCCTTAACCTGTACTAGCATGGTGGTTAGGGCTGATGATACACTACTAAGGCTGATGATGCACTATTTTGATAACTGCTGTGACATAGAGAGTCCTATCTGATTGCCAACCATTGCTTCAGTCACATCCTCTACCTGCCTGAGACCTTTAGATCTTAGCGGTGTCTTGTGCTACACAGAATAAGCAGTTACCAGTCTCTGCCCAACTTTCTGTCCCTAGAAAAAGGTGTTTATTTCACATTGTCTAATTTATGTCCAGTTTGTTCTACTCCTCAGTATCTGCTGTGAACTAATGCTAGGCTCTGGTACATGCAGTTTAATTTTCAGACAACTTGAGAACACCTTTTAGTTTAGATGCTTTAGTGTCTACATACTTATTATTATATCTTACTGTCTAGAGCTTTTTAATATGCAAATATCCTTCAGTCATCTTCAGCTAGGGGAGGTTTTAAAGTCTTTATATGGATAGTTGCAAAGATACCGAAGCAAATATACCATGCTTTGCATTAATATGCACAAATGACAGGGTGCCCCATCCCTGAGGGGAAAGTGTCCAACATGGGAACCTCAGAGACTTCTACAGTGATGAGTAGTCAGTGCCACTTGGAACTGCAGTAATTTAATGAACCAACACAGAATTCTTTCATGCTGCCAGCAAAATCATCAGTTCTGCTTTTACTCTTACCCCTCTTTGTCGTGGTGTCCTCCTCAGAGCCTTGAAGCCCACTCATTCTCTGGAAGGTGACTGTGAAAAAGAAACAGCTCAAAATACTTGCTTTGTGGTGTGTGCAGAAACATGCAGCTGCTACACTGTCCAAAACAAAGGCTTTAGTGCTTTTCTCCTCTTGTCAGCACTGCAGGGCTCATATGGAGGCAGAGTGAAATAGGGACATGCTCTTGTGTGTCATCAATGACAGTGTATATTTGGCCACAGTCTAGTAACTGTTGCATAGCCCTTGGAGCATTGAGTGTTGCCCAGATGTTTTCGGAGGCAAAGTGAGGTGTGACATGGAATAGAAGCTGCTCTTCGAAGCCCGGCTCCCAGGCTGCCTTTGCAGGCATCCAGAACATTTCAGCTGCGCCTCACTGAGAAGAGATAAACTCCTCTGTTCTGTTGTCAAAGCTGAAGGATAGTAACTTTACCAGGAAAAAGAGGACATCTTTAGCAGCCAAATTCTCTGTAAGCACAACTCTGTTTTCCTGCTGGAGTCAAGGGTTTATAAAATGCATGGATTGTGCATAGTTTTTTAGACACCGTATTTCTTGTGTAGGAAGTATAGTCAAACAAACTTTTTTCCTGTCCTCTCCCTCTCTCCCTGGTAACTATCCCTTTCTTTAAGCTCTTTGATAGTCCTCATTCATAGGGCAGTAGAATGATGTTCCAATAATTTCCCTTCAGCAGCATGAGACACGCTGCTGTATATTATGCCCTTTAGCTAAAAGAAAAATTGATTCTGTCATGTATACGTTTATATCTCATCTATTTTTTTTCCAAGGAAATTTTTAACTTTTCTTATGAAGTTGAGGTAGAAAATAATAAACTATTGAGATGTATGACATGATTCTCTCATCTTGGGAAGACTGTCTATCTTGAGAAACAGGAAATTCAGAAGCAAAGCTAAACAGTGATTAGAGCTCTAGGCAGGTTTTCTTTTCTACAAACAAGTCCAGTTGCATTTGTGGAGTAGGTTTTTCTTTAGGAAAAAAAAAAAAAAAGGTAACTGAATATAACATGTGTCAAGTCTTTGGAGTTTCTTACTTTCTGAATCCTGAATTTTGAGAAAAACATATCTCCACAAACAGCCAAATTTTAATCCATGTGATATTAAAGGCTTAATATCTTGAGATAGCTGTATGTTCTCTCTAGGAGCAGGAGAGCCTTTTGGTTAATTCACTGGGCTAATCAAGCCATCTGTCTTCTATTCCTGGACTGTCCTGTGTGATGTTAGCCATCTCAATTAAAGTCTTTTTCTTCAGCTTTCAATGTGAAAAACTGTGATAATAGTTACTTTGCCTCAAAGTTACTTTTCCACAAAATGGAAAAAAAAAAATATATATAAAATGAGGCTGCACATACAGTATGTATCACCGAGCATCCTCTTAAGTTCTACAGAAAACCAAATGAAGGCTGTATTACCAGGTTCTCATCCCAAAAGGTGATCCAGAGTCTTGTATCAAGGATTTTTCTGTAATAAGGAAATAAGTAACAGTGTCTTTCAAGTCAATGCAGTCGTTATTCATGTAGTGTTGAACACTGGCCATCTTCCTACATTAAAAAAAAAAAAAGAAAAAAGGAAAAAAAATGAATAAAATATTCAGAAAGAAAAATTCTCATTTTCTTGCATTATGCAGTCCAGAAAAATCAAATACTTTGAGTAAAAAAACTGTTGTGTTTTTTGTTTGTTTGTTTTATTTTGTTTTGATTTTATTTTGTTTTGATTTTGTTTGGTTTTTCGTTTTCTTTGTTTGTTTTCAAATCAAACAATAGTTTCTTGGTGTGGTGACTTTTAGGTCAAATTTAGCTTCAGATAAATTTAAAACTCCATTTTGAGGTGGTAAAAAAATTAATCTCTGATGAAATACCCTGTTTTATAGCTTGTTTTTTTAAAAAAAATAGTTTTTCTCATGCTGACTTTCTCTTATTTATAAGGTCTGTAGCTCTGTAATTATCAAGGTCCTTTACCTGAGAATATTTCCTATTCTTGAGCCGTGTTCTTGACTGAAAAACATTGTTAAAATTGTTGCTATCAATTTTGATATTCCTGTTGTTTTGTTGTTTTTCTTTTCAGGTATAGATACCTATGTTCCTGCTTTTTGTTATGTGAAGGTGATGGGCTCACTATATCAGTTTACTCTGAATTAAAAACTTTGCAGTTCATTCCTCAGTCATTACCTTAAATTAAAAATGAGGCAAACGTATGTTTGATTTTTTTTTTTTTTACCGTATTTGCATTGCAGTAGTTGAAAACAATATTTACAATAATTTTCTGCTTTTTCAGAGAAAAAAAGCTACTGGAGACAAGGTTGAGAAAATGATTTTGGGAACTGTGAAGCAAAATTGATCAGAATAGGGAAATTATTAGTACATGTCTGCTTTTCAGGAAAAAAATGTCTTTAGTTGAAAAATTTAACCAAATTCAGAAAATTTGGAGTTGCCAACGTTTGTCAGGGTTCAGTAGTAATTTGTGAGAGTGATGTCATGTTCCATTCCTCTTGGTAGTTTAGATGAGTTGCCTTCCCTGGGATTACACACAGACTCTTGTCATGGCAAAGGGAAAACTGAAAGTGTGGGAGTTCTGCATCACTGCCCACTATGGGAAGTTGCATTCTGGATAAAATCCAGTCCAATCCATCTGGTCAATGTCAAGCAGACACACCTCTTGTAAAATCAAGATTCTCTTAAGAGAAAAAACTCACCCCAAAAAACTCTACAACCATATTTTCATTAACCATTTTTCAATGGTAAATTTTCATCCTCTACAGTGAGGACTAAATGGATGAACATGTAGAGAAAGGACTAAGAATATTTCTATATATGAATACACGGACAAACACAGGTTTTCCTAAAATAAGACTTTTTGTAAGAACAGTGTTGGTGGGAGGGGATTTTTTCTATGATACAGAGGCAAATTCTTTTTTCAGAATGGGTTCTAGCATCTTAACTTATGCCAGGAACATGTTATATTCCCTGACTGAGGACCTGCAGTTACTTTTTTTTTATTTTTTTTATTTTTAATAGTAACACTTCATATTACCTGTGAAGAAAAGTGAGCCAAGTTTTTCCAAGAACATGTTTGATTATTTTATCTTAGTATGTTAGACTTTAAAAGGCATTTTAGAATTAATTCATTGTGGAACCCTGGGGGTAAGAACCACATGTCACAGGTAACCAAATTAGAAGTCCATGGGTTATGAGATCACAGCTCCCTAGAGAAATATTTAGCTGTATGTTTACTTAATATCAAACAGCATGTGAAGTTTATTTATTAATATGCCTGCAGGTTTCTCTCTAATCCCACTTCTCAAAGATGCACACACATAGATAGGAAAGCCAGGAGGGGGTGAATTGCCCTGGTACTATTTCCATCTAATAGAATAATGTATCTGTTAAAGAATAAAGTTAGGGTACCATATACCTTACTGACATTGACCAAATCTCAAGTCCTGTTTTACACAGAAGCCTGTTGTGTGCTGTTTACAGAGAGCGGAAGGAGCATGCACAGCAACTTCTTCTTAGGGTTATGAGTCTTTAAGTAAGAAGAAAATTTATTTTTTAACAAAGTCAGAAGAGCAATTTCTCTCAGCTAAGCAATGAGATAGAAATTCACCCATCCTTCCTCATGTTAAACTGCAGTAATAGAACTTAGTGGAAGGAATTCTGCAGGAAGGAAATTTCCCTTTCCATTAACAGAGGTGGAACTCTGATCACCACACGTATCCCAGCCAGAGCCAGCAAACAGAGGACCTGGTTTGACTCATTCCGTGCTGAGAGGCAGGCTCTGCTGCCAGTCCCCCTCTACCTGGTGGATGTCATCCACAGCCATGGAAGGCTCAGAAGGTCTCTTCTACACAGGGATGGGCAGGTGCAGAAGTATATCTGTCTGTATTGGACTTGGCTCTGCTGCCCGAGACTGCCAGCGTGTTTTGGGGGCAGCCTTACCAATGGGCAAAGTGCTGCTCTGCAGTCCTGGGGATCTTTGTTGCGCTCCCAGACCTGTCACTAACCCACTGATTTTTGTGTGTGTCCCTGCATCACAGGAACACTAACATTTGCCTCCTTAATGAAGCATTTTGAGATTTACTGACAAAATTTTTTATGTAAGAACAAGAGGTACTAGTTAGTTTATCACATTGCTGAAGAACTGAAAAGAATTCTTTGTTTTTGCCAGAGTCACTTTAGCCTGCTTGATCATTTAGTGTCCTATTTATGCACTAGAGAAAACATTAGATCAAGACACCATTGAAAAAAATATTGCAACAATGCTATTCTTCTTTCCCAGTTCAATCTCTGCAGCATATCACTACCTTAAATGTTAATAGGCAACTGTCTGGATTTCCTCAGAGTTTATAATTATTCAGCTCATAATAGACCTGAAAATTAAAGGCAAGAGAAGTATTTTTATGTTCTTGTTAAAATGTCAAAGCTTCAGAAAGTTTTACAAAATGCTGAGCTCTTCCTGTCTTCTGTGTCAAGGGCTATTACAGGAGTAGGTGCCGAGACAATCTGGACACCTGCAATCTCCAGACAGATTCCATCAAGCTCCTATCTGTTAGAAGCTGCAGTGCTTGCATTTGGATTCGATATCTAACAATAATGTGGTATTTTATAAACATTAGTGGGCCTGATTTTGCGCTGGTCAGCAGAGGTAAAAAATAGGTACTTTTGGAAAAGAAATAAAAAAGGAATTGGAACTGCCTCAATAAATAGTGCAAATTGTAAATTTCCCAAAGATGCAGTTTTTTGCTCAGGCATAAGAAAATAAAGCTGGCAATTACAATACTGAGGAATTGCACAAGATGGTTCTGCAGTTAAGGCCTAATATTTACTTGACAATACCTTTACATTATTATATATAGCATTATGTCCTTTTAATATATTAATTGCAATTTGTCCTTTCTGAGCATCAGAAAAAAATCACCTACTGTCTCTGTAAATGGAGTAAACAAGAATTTTCTTACTCTTTATATCTGTGCTGATCTTCATGCTTCTATTAATACTTCTTTAAAGGAACAAGAGGCATACTCATGTTAGGAGAAGTATAGAAACTTGGTTGAAATCTGGAAATTGATCTTCACAAGTCTCTTTCACAGTCTTTTTTTGGTATGGCCTTGATTGAGGCATATGCTCCCTCTTCTTTTCTAAGACTACTTCCCCAAACCACAAATGTAGGAAATGTTGCAGTTCTGAAAGATGATTTCAAGGAATAGAATAACTTGTATCTCTGAAACCGCATTTTGATGAAAAATATCATAACCGTATTGCTAAACACCTCTTTAAGAGTGACACTTTTGACAGAGCAACTCAGTGAATAGTGATGTTTAACATATTCCACATTATTCCAACTATGAAACTTGGTTTCAAACAATAGTGTCTTTCATCCAAAAATACTCTGTAAGTGACAAATAAGTGTTTTTGAGGTGGATATTAAAAAAGAGACAGATATAGCCATGGTAAGTTATTTGAAGAGGTGACCTGCTTTTCAAAAGAGTCAGACACATTTTCTTTGGAAGACTGTGAGCATGTTCAAACTCAGTAAGTGCCAATGCACATTAATTTGAAGTAGGATTTGTTCGAGTGTAATTGTAGAGTAAAATGTGGTTGAATTGCCATCTATAACCTAACTATTATCATGTAAAATGTTGCAGACTACATGTTAAAGGAAACTTCCCATTCCTTCACAATGTGAACAGCTTGTCTTGTCACACAAATCTGGTTTAATTTTTGTGCCTTTGCTGCTGTTCTTGTAGTGTGCCTACCAACTCTGCGAATTTATATATATATATATATATATAATTGTGCACTTTGCACAGTTTTCATTATTAAGTAAAGTCTTATTTGAGTAAAAGAGAGCACTTATGAAGTAAGGAAAAGGGCATGCAACATCTACACAGATCTGCTTCCTAAGTAAATAAAATACCTCTAAAGTTTTCCTCTTCTTCCACTAAAGCAGAGCCCAGTTGGTGCTGTGTTTCACCAACAGTTCCTGTCCATTTTGTGAATAATCTGTAAAAGAACTTGAGGCTGTGTACTTGCTCTTACCTAGCTCATACCTGCCCAACAAAGAAATGGGCTTCTTGCCTGACACTCTTCTTGCTGTGTTATGGCCTGTGATGCTACAGGCACTTTTGGGTTGAGGATATGGACTAAGGGGATTTTAAGTTAGGTGTTTTCTGAACACACAGATCAGCAGGAAGGGCATTTCAGAAGACTAACTGACCATCATCTTTCAGTTGCTGGTGTGGTTGTATAACTAATCTATTGCTTGCTTTGGATTTGTAAAGAAGATGGAATTAAGACCTACACCTCAGACTGGGATAGCTGCATTGCATCAGTGTCTAAGGAGTCAGAAAGAAAACCTATTATTCAGCATAAATTAAATTTCTAATGAAGGCGGAAGGCACAGTCTTAAGCAGAAACAATTTAGAATTTCTTTTGTGAAGGAGAAAGGAGAGCTCCTTTTATCTTTTTATCATTACCTAGACCATCTAGAGCATGTCATGTGTGATCTATGATAGATGCTTTTGCTTTAGAAAAATACCTTAAAGATCTTAAAACTACATTTGAGCTTGTACATGCAGACAACCTTAGCTTGCAAATAGAATCTGTCTCAAGGAACTTTCAGTGTAATTTCCATCTGTCAAGCATTGGTATTAAGGCCCCTTAGATGTTCTGGAATTTCCATTTCCATGGGAAATTTCAGCATTTCTACAACAGTATAAGAATTTTACTTTTTTTTTTTTTTTTTTTTTTTTTTTTTTTTTTTTTTTCCTTTTTTTTTTTTTTTTCCCTTTTTCGTTACTTCTTTCGACGGGAAATACTAAAATAGGTACTGATCTGGTAATTTTCCATTATAACATATACTCACAAGGAGATCTGGAGTTCAACAGTCTAATCCCTCCTTTTAATCCAGACAAATTTATTCTCCTGGAATATATCTGAGTCATACAATTCTTATGACAAACCAATAAGCTCTTCCTTGTCAGGCAATCTATGTTGCATGAAAACAAAGAGGAAGATGGAGAGATTGGGCAGGTCAGTCTCCTGTGTTAGTTCGATATTAGTCCAAACAGATTTCTTCTCTCTGCGATATTTCTGTGATACAATTTTCTCAGATATTTTGGTGATTTAGTCAGCAGCAAATGGACATCAGTTCTCTCTCCTTACACAAATGAATGGTTTCCCTTGAATGAGTCATTCTCCAGGTAAAAGGATACAGTAGAGGTATGTATGAATAGTACAGAACCTGAAAGTCAGGATTTTTCTTTTCTTTAATGGCTTGCAGCAACTATTAGAGGCCATATACTGATATACTACTTCAGTATCAGACCTTTAATAGTACAAAACCATCACACTCACTTCCCAGTGACTATGTGCTGGGAGTAGGCATTACAGGTTGGAAATGGCTTTCTGGATGAGATGTTATAGTGAATTAATATTTCTAAGAGGCAAAAATATATGACATAATAAAAGAAAGGCTTTGCACTCTAAATGAGAGAAATAGAGGGTATCATTGTTAGTCTCAAATGCACAAATTGTCATCCTGTCCTGTAACAACTGGTGTATGGAAACTTTACAGGTACTTGTAAGAGTATGATTTTTATTTTATTTTTTATTTTTTTAATCTCCACCAGCTTTGCAGGCAATGGTGATATCTTTTCTGGAATGAAATGACAAAGTGGAGGATCTTATATTGAAATAGAGAAATTATTTTTCTCAACAAATCTGTTGACAAATTGATTAATTCTTCCTACAAAGCTCATCAGAGATATAACAGCACTACTAATGTTTTAAGTGTATCAGTCTGAAACCTGTCCTGCCAAATGTGTTGTCAGATTCCAAATATTTGATATTTGGTAGAAAATATGTCTGTTAAGTAGTTTCCAAGTGAAGGAGGTTTAACAATGATTTGTGTTACATTTCACATACTTTCAGACTCTGTGCTACAAAAGCCCCACATTGTTCTACAAAAACTGTTAAGAATTGCATGACAAATTGCTGGGAGTTTTGAAATCAGCTGATGAATAAACAAAATTTCAAAAGAAGATATTTTGCTTTATAACAAATTCTTTGTATGTTTATTTAACAAGTGTAGTTAAGCTGTAACTGATAAAGCGTTATGCCAGACTTAACTGAACATTCCTCAATATAGTTTGCACAATTCAGAAGCAAGATAGTGGAATTACCTCCTATTGTCCTCAGTTGTAGTTGCACACATTCTATGCCTGTTTTAGTTTATAAGGTATTAGTGACTACAGCACTTTGTTATTAAATTGAGATATTCAAATGGAAACTGAGTCTGTTGCATATGAAAGAAGGCAAGGTTTACAAATGTTATTTTACAGAAAGTACTTATTCATTATGGTGATAATTGTTATTAGGCATGACATAGGAAATATATATTACCTTCATCATGTATAATTCTAAATAATTTAGCTGAAGTCTAGTAATTACAACTTTGGGATGAGTTTTGTCCTGATTTGTAGCATATGAATTAGAACTGATAGGAAGCTGTTACATGTACCCATTTTCCAAATATTTCTGCTTGGGAAATAAAGATTGGAGGTTCAGGTGTCTAAACACAAGTGTCTTATGCTATTTTAGGTGCAACAGGCCATGAAGGACACCTACATACAGAAGGCATACACTCTACCAAAAAAAATGGAGACCTGTATCATTTCAGACTGGGACTTGAGGGATTTGTAGGGTGCCCTTGAGTGACTAAAATGATGCTAAAACCAGGTGTAGGCCATAGAGTCCAGACTTCTGATTGTGTTTAACAGACCAGGCGTTGCAAAGGTGGGCTCCTGAGCCCCATATATTTTCAATTAAATATTTACATGCCTGCCTACCAAGTGTTTGGAAAAAAAGATGCAACTTAGTTTCGAAATAGATCCATTTGCCTGATTTTATATGCTCACTCTGGATTCTTTCATTACCTACTATTATGTTACTTTATAATTTTGTCTGAAGGAAGTTGTTTTGTGACCTTTTTCCATTTTATTTTATTCACCTTTGATTAGCACCAAACGGTTCATGTTCAACTCTATCCCTGGGAATCTGTTTTTGTAGGAAGCACACCATACATTTTGTGGCTTGATTATCCTTGCCTTACCCAGTAGAAAGGCAAATTTATCTGGCCTTCTTTAAAATGTAGTTAAGACAAGATAAGTAATATGGTTTTCCAAAGTCTGTATGTGTAATGGATTGTAACCAAAGTCCCCTGACACCGAGTTTGTGGCTTAACCACAAGACCATTGTGTTCCATTAAAGAAATGTTAACCTCAGAGAAGTAAAGGAGTCTATAAGCTTTATTACCTTTCAAAGTCTGGCCTAATGAGCTGTGGTGTCTGATTTTTCAGTAGAGAGAAAGCACCATTGGCGGAGCATGGAAAGCAGTGAGAGACATGAGTTAAATGCCGCTTTTCTTTCATTTTGTAGTAGTGGGTAGAAATGGTTAAATGAGGTGCCAATTTGAGGGAAAGTATTTCCTCAAGCATTTTTCACATTTCTCTCTCCATCCCATATCCATCCTGCTGACCACTGGGCAATCAATATTCTTACAGAAAGTAGTAGAAGTCTAGGGTATTGGAATAAAAAACTCTGTAAAGATAAGGAAAATATCCTTACTATTGCAGCTGATTGTTATCCATCATTAATATCAGAGCCTGCCTTATGGGCACTGGGAGATACTACTTAAGGTCTAGGATTTGATGACTGCTCTCTTCAGTCCTCTTAGTTTCACCAACTTGAGCAGAGTTGTTCTACCTCAGAAGCCAGAGGAGTCACAAATGACTGAGAGTTGGAACAGTTTATTTGCTATTAAGGAAACATCATAAGAGTCTTCATCAAAAAGAGTGTTACCTAAATTGGGCTTGCCCTCTAGTGTCAGGAAAACTGAAAGATGATCTCATTTTTATTGGTTTTGTGCCTCAAGTAAGATTCTTTCCTATTTCAAGTGGTGGAGCTGCTGCTTTGCAATCTGTGACTTGCCAGGTCAAACCAAAGCAGGATCTGACACCTTCAGACAGGGTGACTTGCCAGTGGCTAGCGAGGACTAGCTCTCTGGCAGTGAAATTTCAAGAACTTTCTGTTTTACCAGGCTGGTGTTTACTGTTATTTTCAGAAATAAAAAATATTTAAGTGAGGTAAAACATCAGATAGTGAGTTTGTTTCTTGTTTGTGTGATTAGAAGCCAGTTGGTATCAGGTTTAAATCTCCTGTGTAGAAAAGATGCCTTAGTAAAACTGGCAATAAATGAGATGGAGGACTTCTATGCAGAGTGGGCATGCTATAAAATGTAGGACTATAATCACATTACAGTGTTTGACTCAACATGCTCCCAGTCATCCACTCCCCCATCTCCTCCTCTGGGAAGAACCAAAACTGTTGGATGTGATGAGAGAAATCAAACCAGAAAGGACAGGTCTACTCCAGCTGAAGAAACAAAGGATGTTTCCTGGGTGATTTTGTGGCACAAAATGAATGAGAGTCCTGGCAAATTGTACCTCCTGCATTCTGCAGCACTGCAGAGCAGATGGGAATCAGACAAACAGGAGGAAGCAGGTTCTTTGCTTCAAGGGCTGGAGGTACAGGTGATGGTCTTAAGGCCACGGCCAGAAAGACTGCATGACCCTGAAACCATGCAAGAGACGATAGAAAGCATGGCTGAAGACCTAACCTTGTGTAAAAAGATTTGGGTGTCATGCTTGACTCCTATGAATTTTTCTGCGTAGGCTGCACATTTAGTCACCGTAAGTGCATCAGCTGCACTAAGTGCAGGGACTTTGTAAAGGCTTCTGTGTAGAGGAAAAGTGTTGCAGCAAGTGATAGAAGAAAGTAGCCAAATAAAAGAGGGTCCTAAGGTGAGAGGATTAACGAGATGCTATTTTCTTCACCTTTCCAACAGAATAAATCAGAGAGGAGGTGTGGGACATCAATTCCAGCAAAGGATGATCTGCAGTTTTTGTCCTGTCATTTCCAGTCTATCTCCACTGGACCTCTATTTCCAGTTTAAGAGTCAGCCCCTCCTCTGGCCTTTGCTTTAAAGTACCTTCTGCCTGTTAAGTAGGGTATATGAGGGTTTTCGGAAGAGCTGTGAGCAGTGGCTGAGGATAAATCCTCAACGCCGGAGTTCACATGAAATGCCGGGATGGGTATTAAGAGTTTGGACAGTATATGTGTGGTTAATAGTATATTTGATAAAATGTTTGTGAAAGTCACTAAAGGTAAGGAAATGAATGCTGCACATCTGTTTGCAAATTTAAATAGAATTGGACAAACAGATATATGAAACTTGGGAGAAGAAATAGGAAGATTTGAAGACATTTTAATTTTTGTGATGGAAAGTTTCTTTTCAGAAAGGATGTACATTTTAATAATAATTTTAAAAAAAAAACTTCTAATTTCAAATTGGCACTGGAAAAATTATCTTCAGGTGAAAGAAAAATTTCACAAACCAGATAAAAAAAATTACTGAAGCCTTGTAATAGTCATAAGTAAATATTTATGGTGAATGAGGCAGTGCAGAAGACCAGTGTTTCAAAGAAGTTGCAGCAATAAGGGAGATGAGTTCACATCTTAGTGTGCTTCAGACTGCTTTGATAAAATGCATTGTTGGACCAATGCTGATCTGTAGAGACAACAAGGTTCACAGGTAGTGAAGGTCACAAGAAAAGATGTTTTATACTCTGTAAAGTAGAGAAAGATCTGACCCAAACCTCTGAATTCCAGTTCTTCCCTTTTCATCCTTCTCCCTTCCTCTTCCTTATCTGTTTTCCTCCTTTCTGCAAATCCTTTCATGTTTTAAGTCTCCAACGTCCATTTCTTGTTCAGTGTATTTTAGCTATATTTTGAAATTTGATAGTTATTTGAAAATGAGGAAAAACATATGTATGGTTGGTTAGAAAAAAAATTTATGTTTGATAAGAAACAGACATTTCAGATTAAAAAAAATAAATCAAATTTTCTCATGATACAAGTTTCTAAAAATGTGAAATTATAGTCCACAATTTAAATTGGTTAATTTCTGATCAGTTCATTTTGCTCATGGCAAAATGTTGCCATACAATGTACAACATGTAAATATATTTATCTGGTGGTGCAACAATGTTTTTGTCATAATGTGAAATTATCAGTCAAAATTATTATATATAAGCAAAATAGTATTATGTCTCTGAAAATAATCATCTCAGGTTTGAAAGAATCAATATGGATTTCCCTAGTTTTAAAAGTAACAACAAAAAATATTCTAAGGAAGCTCTTTCCTGCAATTCTTTTTTTTGTTTTTTTTTTTTAATTACCTTTTTTGTGTTGGAAAATGTTTCAGTCAAAGAAGTATTTTTTAGACCAGCTCTGCTTATAGGCTTATCATTGACTAGACTGGGGGCTGTGAAGGGGAATGAGCAGCAGGAGGCCTCGTCCATTTGCGTCAGGCTTGTGTTGCAAGATGTCCATGGTGCCTGTTTGTTTGCTTAGGCTTAGGATGTGGATGCTGTACCCTACCTCTACTGTCACTGTGAAACATCTACTCCAATACATGAAAACAATAAGCTGAATCTGAAGCAACTTTTCTCCATCCATATTACTCACTCTAATCACTGCTGTAGTGGTAATAAGCACTATTACCATGCAAGTTTTCTATTAAATTAAATTAAGACATTCATTTAAAACTACTTATTTTCTCTATGCCTAGATGAAATTCCTCATCTTCCTTGCTCTAAGTGGCTCAGTATTTGTGTAGGGGCATCTTCCCTGTCAAGTCGTTGTTTTAGAAATATATATTTCTAATTCCTTGTCGTTTTATTTATGATCTTGCTACATTTTTTTATCAGTCCATGTTTGTTTATTTTTTATTTGACATTCAATGAATTTGCTCTAGCTCTGTCTTTTTAGTACTGGCTGATGTTTTATAACATATTGATTCCCAATATTTTAAACTGACCCACTGTTGATATGAGGATCACACTGGGAAGTAAGATGTTTACATCTCGCTATGAATAGCAGATAAACGAAATAATAAAGGTTGTCAAAAGCTGAGAAATAAAGCATACTGGATTCTTGTTTGCTCTCAAGGATATATTGCTGTGCAGTTCAGAGCTAGAAAACCTCAGAATTCAAGGCAAGTCGTTATGGACTCCAGTTTTCTCTTTAAATATATTTTTTGTGTTTTGTTGTTTGTTTGGTTGGTTTGTTTTTAATTTTTGTTTGTTTGTTTGTTTGTTTTTTAAAGCAAAATAACACCAGTCTTCAGGATGCAATTTACCCACAGTGACTCTACCAGACTTTCTCCTGTAGTCCTCCAGGTAGTTCCTTTATAAAAAACCCATATTCCAATGAGCACATAAATAAAGCAAACAATTTTCCTTCCTTGTTGAATTTGATCCTGTTTATTAATTAGAGACAGAATATGTAGAGATATTGACACAGATTTTTACTGGTTTCAGTTACAACTTTCTCCCATTTGAAAGCTGCCTTTTTTTTTCTTTAATTATTTTTTAAAATTGTAACCATTTCTTATTGAATTTAATTCCTTCTGGTATTTACTGCAGTAACATTAATCACGATGAACTCATCTTGTATTTAATTTTGATGCAATTTCACTATATACTGTTTTTGAATTAGAATACTTATTTTGTAGACAGTGAAAAATTATTTACTGATTATGGCACAACTGTGTGTGTGTGTAGATATAGATATATTGTATACATTAACGATGACATGTAATTTAAATCTGCACATTTTGCATTATTCAGTAGTTGCATGCCAGCTGCTTTTCTTTTGTACTTTGTGATTAATTTCATTGTTGGTAGATTTTATGTTTCTGAGGAGTCTTTCACAGAACCTACACAAGAGTCAATGAAGAGAATATGAATACACAGTTGTCAGTGGTGTTTTAGCCTGATCTACAGCACTAAAGTTCAATGGTCAGAGTTACAGGATAATGAGGGAGGAAGAAAATAAAAATGAACTGTGGCATTATTTTCAAAGAATATTTGATTGACTTTTATCACATAACTAAAAAATAGTAATCCTTCCCATCTCCCTTTTTTAATTTCCACTGCAATGGTTTGTCTGGTTAATGGAAACAAATGTTTTGTCTGAATTTGCACATGTGTTTTCCTGTGCAACGGGAGAGGCACCTTCAACTCTGAAAAGCACATATCTGCTGTGTGCAATTGAAGAGTTCAAAAGCTGGAGCTCTCAAGCCTGTTTTATGTCTTGCATTCTTGTTTGCTTGATCCGGACAGCTTGAAACAAGAGTGCATGGAAGAAAAAGCTAGAAGTAGTAAGCATGAAAAAAAAAATAAAAAATCACAGCTCTCATTCACAAACAGCAATTATAAATTCTAAGTTTCTGTCTTTTGTGTTTGTTTTTAAAAGCAATTTAATAAACTACAAGACTTTGGAGTACTCTAGTCAGGGAAGTTGCAGGTAGAATTTATACTGTATTTCTCAAAAGACGTAAATTCCCCTTTTTTTGTAAAGCATTAAGTCCCTCCTTTAATTAAGCCTTCTGGGGTTTAAATGTGTTGATCTCATTTTAAACTGAGCTCAGCACAATTAGACACACTGAGAAGATAGCAGATAATCAGCACATACAAAAACATTTCAGACATAAATGCTTCATCCTGCCAGGCCCAAAATTACTATTTCAGTTTTTTTCTTTTTTTCCTCTTTTCAGGGAGGTGGTGGGGGGCAGGAAGGGGAGAAAGAGAAAGGAAAAAAATTGATTATTTTCAGCTCGTCATACATCTCATTTGTAGTGGGTCAGACCTTCCCCATTCACAATTACCACTAGTTAATCTTATCAGAGAAAAATTCAATTACATTTATCAAGGTTATTCCATACACTCAAGTTATTGCCTCGGAAAAATCGGGTTTCAGTGTTAAGAATGTAGGCATTGTGTATGTGTATGTGGTTTGGCTTTCCCCCCCACCCCCAGTCTTTAAAAAATAAATAATTAAGTCATGCTTTTACACTGACGTTACTAATATATAGTTATAATAAAGTAATATTTGACAGCTTCGTAAAAGGGATCATTAATACATAGATTATGGAAGTTTAGGAGGGAGGCTCATAACTGTTAATAGACTTCAATTCTCAGCCTACACTGACATTTTAAAAAATCTAGTTTCAAATTTGATAACAGATTACCAGCTAGGCTGGGAGCCAGCCACCTGATTAAGGCAATTTAAATGCTTGCAAAGTGGTGAGATTAAAATCAAATAAGTGCCGATTTTTTCCCTGCTTCACTTATCTTTCCCTGGATTCGTTCCTTAACTACCAGGTGGCAGAGGACTCTGGGTAATTTTCCTCTGCGCCAATTACCCCAGGATGGTTTTTAGGGTGAAGCAGAATAATTACTGCACTATCAATCCAAAATGGGCTGCTTAATGTGTTTAAGAGAGATTTTGAGCCTTAGCAGGGAGGCTGCCTGAAGCGTGCTATGCTCACGGTGCCAAAGCCCGCTCGGCCTGCTCGGGTAGTTAACTGTTCACGGAGAAGGCAGCACACACCCAAGGTGAAAGAAAACAAGGAAAACTCCTGGGAAACTGTGGGAAAGTTAATGAGCTGCTTCCAACGCATGGCAGGCTGCAGTTGCAGGTGGCTGACAAAGCTAGGCAGGTTAAGAAAATAATATTTATCATCCAGCTGCCAGGACCGTCTTTATCAAAAGTCTTTCTCAAATCCATACAACACACAGAAAAATGGGTTTGAAATAACAACAAACAACAACAAAAAAGGCATAGGAGGGATAAAATGGGGAGAAAAATACCGTCAATGAAGTGGCATATCCTTGGTGGGTCATTTGCAAAAGCTATGTAGGGAGCCGATCTGATATAAGGACGCATTGATTTTAATTTTTTTTTTTTCTTTTTCTTTTTTTCCCCTCTAAGTAGGAGAAAGGATGGGTTTGTGATTATAGAGTTCAGAAGGGGACAGCTAGGGCTGTCTGGGCTCTCCCACGGGGCTCTGGGGTGCCCAGCTAGCACCAGCCTGTGGTAAAGTTCTGCTGAGGGAGGGGTGCCAGGCTGAAGCCTGGATTCTGCTCCCTTGAAGTGCTACATCCCCCCATTGGTTTTAATTGGTGCTGCTGTAAAATGAGGTGCTCTCCAGATGCTCTCCCACTGATGGTCTCTAGACAGGAGCCAGCTACCCTCCCCCTAATGCTAGTGAAAAATTTGGCAGTAATTCCCCACTTTGCAGCTTTCTCCCTGCATAACACAGAGAAAGTAACACTTGGCGAAGCCACAGTATAATAAATAACTCGTTAATTATTGGTTCATTAAAGCGTTTGAAGATCATGGGTGTAATGGCAATACAGAAAAGCTCAAGTGTGAGGTGAAGAAGCGTTGTGTTCTGTTATCAAACTGGTGTGTGGAGGGGGAGGAGTGGAAGAGGGGAGTAAGGCGTAAGCTCAGCTGAGACTCTGAAATGACATTACTAAATAGTACACTGTAGCAGCCAAAAATTAAGTATTATCTTCCATCTGGTGACTAGGCACTGGATTTCTTTAATTATTATTATCTGAATATAAATTGTGAGTTTTAGCCAAGTATTCTGGAAGGTTGTCATTAGAAACAGAGAGATAATTAAAAAAAAAAATCATTATATTTGTGAAGGGATTGCTGCTGTTTCTTGCCTTTCAGTGATTTGCTTACACAGTTTTCCATATGATCTCTACCTACTTGATGTACAGAGCATTTTTATTATTTAATGAAAAATTGATCTGTGATTTTGCTTAGCAGATGGTTTGGATAATGCAAGTTAAAATGTTCAATTTTAAAGAGAAAATATCTGTTCTGAAATTATTTTGAGGTGCTCAGTGACCTCAAGTGGGCTTCAAATATATGTAAAAATCACCAGATATCTCATGAAGATGTGGAGTACCTCCCAGGAGCACAGGGTAGGTGTCTGCATTTGTAACTGGGGCTAAGGAGCTTCTGGGTTCATATTCCAGTCCAGTTTCCCATGCAAAACTGTTTTCCCAGTGCACACCCCCTGCCACTGTCTTCCTCCGGAGCAGTGCCCTCCCAGCAACAGGAATGGTGGAGGGAAGGAAGATCAGCTCCATGATTTAGATTGCCAGTTTTTAAGATGACCCTTTTTTAAATCACAGGAGTCTCACCTGCAACTGAAAATCGGTTTATGTCCATCTCACCAGATGTGACAGTTTATGCAGAAGTGTGTCTTGTAAGACACAGGTAATCCATTTAAAGATTATCACATGAAACCATATTTACTTCAGAGGCCTGTAATAATTACACCTTCACTTGAAAAATCCCCAGGACTTTAGCTGCTGTGCCACAGATTTATACTCAAACATTTTCATTTGATGCACAAAGTGTGAAGTACTCTTTAGTGGCAAGACAATTATCTGATTCTACTAATAAATGAATGCACTAGTAGTCATTTTTAATTGAACAATTATAGGATATTGCACTGTCAGTTGATTATAGAAGTCATTTCATAAATGTCAAAAATCTCTTTAAACGAATTATGGAGCTCCAAAATAACTCCGGCAATCAGCCAGCAATAACACAATAATCTGTTTACCCTGTTGTCAGGCAAACTACCACCATTTTTTTTCCTTTGGAAGGGGGACTGAATCTTAAGGATTATACTCCTGCTCAGGCTGCAGCAGTTACAGAGGCATTGATTAATACAGATTGTGAGTGTTGTCAAGTGCACTGACATGTATTAAATAGCAAGAGAAATTAAAATTGTTTTAGAAAGGTGTCAATAGCAAACAGGAGGACAAATCTTCTCTTTGAGCAAAGTGAAAGGTGCTTCTAACATGTTCCTGTTTTCAGAAGCTTTAGTTTGCTTCAATTTTTAGCTGTGCTGCTGAACACAGATACCAATTCTTTTCTGTTGTAATGGGATAATCTATTTCCTCTCTTTTCCTCCTATGTAGAAATTATAGACTTGGACACAAAAACAGGCTAGGTCTGCTTCTATCTATGTACACCTCTGTTCATGAATATTAGTCACACTGTTTTATCTGCCTAATCATACAAATGAAGACAAGAATTTGGCTCATGATTATTATAGATATGACTTGTCCTTCCCTAGTGGATTGGATGACTTTCTTTCCTGGAGTGTGGTGATGTGTAATAGTACCAAGAGCAATTTAGGTAGATCTGTAAGGATGGGTTCCAGCCATACCAAAGACCTACTCCGGGAAAGGTAAACAGAGAACAACAAAATAAAGGAGGCTGAACCATTGCTGAGGAGGAAACTTTATCCGCCTTTAGCTCGCTGAGAGACAAAGAAAGGGGGAGTATTTTAGCCCGTTTACTTTTTATCAAAATAAAGTCAGTATTATTCAACATTTTACTACTAATAAAATGCTTTTTATTACTAATAAAAAACTTTAATCAAAAGTAGAATTAGAATAAATATATTTTGCAAAGTATTCACTTTCTGGAGATTTTGGATGTGTAGTCGAGGTGGGTACTGTTTGGCTTCACTGTTTTAACTGCCAAATTCCAGGTAGCTTTGGTCTGAATAAATTTAAGGATTCCACTACTTGAAACCATTTCTGGATATCTGACACCTGATTCTAGAACTGATCATCTCAAAAAGAGCGATCTTGAAATAGGAGCTGATGGTAGTAGAGTAGATTTAATGCTGGTGTATGACAAAATCTTTAATCTCTTTTAATACTATGTAGGATTAAATATAGGAACATAGGAAATATAAAAATATAGGCAATATAGGAAAGATACCTGCAGCTTTGGGTCTTCTTGACCTATTCTTATTTTCAAATGTTGGAAACTGAAATGCTCTGAAATCAAGCTCAGAGTGGAGACTGACAAGACTAAGAGATTTATAGTCAAAAATGGTGGCAGAAAACTTTGGTCTGGAGGCTGCATGACCTCATGATGTGTTAAGAGAGGCATCACCATAGGAGCAGAAGAGCAGGGGCCTTCTTTATTGTCTGTGCCTCATGGACTAATCCTCTGCCAGCCCTGCATGAGCTAGCACAGAGGGTAGTTTTGGGAACGGAGCCAGACGCATTATGCAGATTCAGTGTCCTAATCATCCTATGCAAGCTAGGTATGCCTGTGGCTGTGGCCATAGTTCCAGCTCTGGAGCTGGCAGTAGTGAAACTGTGGTGTATTTTCATATTGACTTGTTATTCATGTTTGCCGCAAGAGACCTGCTTGTTGGGATCAAATGCAGAGAAGCTAATGGAAGATCTAAGGAATTGTCCGTGTGAAGAGCTCTATAGCTGCAGTCTGAGCCTGGTAACAAGGAACACTAAGTTCAAGTGCAGTAGTTTAAATCAGCAGCACTGTAATGACTCAATATGCTGGGAGCACCCAGTTGGCCATACCTGGCCCTTTAGTCTCACTACTTTCTAAATAATAACACCCACTATTCTGTCCCTATGAATGAGCAAGGTAAGCACAGGAGAGATTTCATCCAATTTGCTGTGTATTTCCTGAGATTAGTGCATCTATGTTTGTGAAGAGTTAACATGTTGGCACTAAAGGGTAAACTGGTTAAAAGCATTCATTTAGATGAAGAGAAAAATGAAAAGGAATAGGAATAGTCAGAGGTTCAAAAGGAAATACCAGATAGACAGTACTACTACTTATTTCACTTTTATTGTGAGACTTTTGATTTATGGTTTAGGTAATTTAAAGTGGATGGCATTTATTAATTTTTTTTAATGAAGATGTGGCCACAGAACTGAAGATCTGCTTCTTCCCTGACTTACACCTGTGTCACCATGTATGCCTTTGCCAGGTCTGTGCCAAACATGGATGGTCTGGCAGCTGTCTTGCACACAATTTGCTCTGAATTTAACTGATTACACAAAGTGCAAGGCAGTCAAGAAGCAGCCTCTGACATTTTTAATTGGCATTGAATTTAAGTCATCATCAATTATTCTGCTTTAAAGGCAGCTTTATTCGTTAGAACTGCCATGCGTGTTATTCAAAAACTCTTGCAGAGATCCATCCCTGGTATCTGTCTTGGCTAGTAGGATTAAGCCCTTATGGCTAGTAGGTGGCTGAGACCTTACCATATGTTGCTGGTAGACAGCAGCAAAGCTTTACCCTGTGATAAGCATACTAAAAACAATCTGTTGGGCTTTTTTGTGGCCTTAAGAAAACCCAAACATATATATAATGCACCAGCACGTGGTTAATTTGCATTCATATTATTAAACTATCTTGTAAATAATATGATTCTCTCAGGATTCACATCAGTTGTACTGTGGTTAAGTTTAGATTTCAAAGGTGCCACAGTGCCTCATTCTGCTTTGACAGAATTGAACAGCATTAACCTTTTCACTTACACTAACAAAGACAAGTTAAGACAAGATGTACTATGACTACTGCACATCTATGTTTTGTTTTTGCCCAGGGCCCTGTACAATTACCCAGCACTTCAGAGCTAATATTGGTTGAATGTTTACCTTCCCTTCCCATCCCCCTTCAATATTTCTACAAAATCATGGCCTCATTTTTGACCAAAAAATACCCAGTTACATAATAAATATCTTCTCTTTAAGAAGAAGAAAAAAAGGCTAAAAATATATCCCGGGCAGTTTTAAAGAGATCTAGCAATGGGGGAAAACAGATAGACTCTGCAGTACACTTCAGCTAGTATTTTCTCAATGCAAACCATTCTGCTGTCATTCTAAATTCCACATTGCATACAATATGGAATTGATAGCAATGAAACACCATGCTGTGAAGGTATCTCAGAAAATAAGGCAAAAAAAGTCCTTCACATATTACAGGCAAAGAAACCGATTTTATTTATTTATGTTAACATGCAGGTTCTTTACACATGTGTCACTAACTAGTTCAAGTATTGTCAGTGTTATTCAATGTTAGCCTCAGCTGTCATACTGAAGGACAGAGTGCCTCTACAAAATCTGGCTGAGTGTCTGGTGGCTAGTAAACCATAGCCTTACCTGAGATGTCACAGGTTTTGAAATGGATCTAAAAATTAAAAATAAAAATAAAATAATAATAATAATAATAATTTTATATATGTATGTAGACTGTGGTGGTTGTAGGGCTGATACTTTCAGGTTTTTCCTTAGCACAAAATATACCTTTTTGCTGATATATAATTAATTTGAGAAGTAAAAGCTTCCAAATAGCTGACTGACCTCTCTTTCTGGAATGGAGAAACAAAAGATGGAAAACAGAGCAGAAGCACAGAGAGAATTAAGTGTCTTTCTTGAATTCACATAGCATTTGTGCAGTGACCAAGCTAGAGGTAGAGAACTTATTCTTTTAGTTTTGTCAGCTACTGACTATGCACCTCAGTAAAACTCAGCAGATTTGCAGGGGGAATAGTCACATAATTTGTTGAGACCTGACTAGTTTGGCATATGCAAGGTTGGTAACTGATTTTTTTCCTACCTTCCACAGGAGTCTGACTCACACAGATTCCTTTGCTTAACTTTAGACATTTAGAAAGCAGATGCTGTACCTCTGTCTCGCAGGTACTGAAAGTTTCCTGCTGTGGAGAATAGGCAGGAACTCTTGGTTTGACTCCTAGAAATGCTGACATCTATGATAACACTCAGTTGCATCACCAAAGAGTCTAATTTGCTGACTCGACCTATGGAAATTCCAAACAACTGCCTCAGACATAAATGTCTGTATTGTAAATATAACCCACCCCTTATTTCAGCATTCTTTGGAGACTAAGTTTAGAAGAATGAATATAATGTTGATAATTGGTGGGTTAGCAGAGTAAACTAATACATTCTTCATGAGGTAATTATTGAAATATCACATCACAAAGTCCTGCAGGGAAGATGGCAATGCACATTCTAAGCTTGACCACTCAATGACTTTCATAAATGTTAGTGAATCTGCCGAAATCTGGAAAGATTTACTATACAGCTTACATGAAAAGGCACCTAGATCTCACCAATATTCTCTGTAAGATTAAGAATAAAAAATGTTCTTTCAACTGAAATATGGATCAACCTGGATGAATTTCTAGTACAGACTATAGTTATGATGTATCATGACTGTCATCTTAAAATTGGTTTGAATTTTGGTAGATCTTCTATGATAAAAGAAGAGATATTGGCAATGCTGTAAGGGTAGATAAATGAAAAGTACAGCCTTAGTTGCCTTGATGGGTACTTCTGAGGAACTAATTTGTTTATTTGGTAGTCAGCTTTCTGTGTAAATTTTAAACATGAATGTACACTGTGATTAAGCACATTAAATGTGCTGTGTAGCTTCAGTCTTAAAATCATAATTATTGTAGTTTATGCCTATGATATTTCTTTTTGCTATTCCATAATGTCTTTACACAACTAAAAATGTTCACTGAACTGAGGTTTTGGGATTTTTTTTTTTTTGTGAGGTTTTTTTATTGTTATCTATGAACTACCTAATGATTACAAACATATTTGGAAATAAATGTTGTGCATTTTACATCATAGGGAATGTGATGTAGCCTTTAGTTTTTTGAGTTGCTTCAGATCTTAGACTGGTGATAGCTGAGGAATGTACTAAGGTTTGAAATCAGACTCCAAGTTAGTTTTTGCTCTTTGTTTCTTTGCTTTTTTTCATAGTTAGTCCTTTAAGACTTTGTTAAATTCAGAAGACCAATTTCAGGTTTGCACTGATATAACCTCATTGAAATAAGTCATCTTTGAAATAAGTGGAGTATGGGACTGGTGTGATGCAGGTCTGTTTTATTCAATCCAAATATGGGATTATCTTTAAAGACAAGTATAGCTGGAACTCTGAAAGTTGTTGGGTATGGCTGGGTCAGCAAGCAGGTATTATTGGTGGCTGTAGCCATTAGGGGCAGGAAGAAGATGTTCAAGTGAAAGAGAGGGAAGTAAGTCCTTAAGAAAAATAACATTCTGTGTTCTTGACCTTCCATGCCCCAAATCTCTGGTCTATCCAGATCCCACTCTTGCCACTGTTAATCTCAGAACAACTGGAGGGTTTCAGTGAGTTGAGGTTTCCTTTCTTTGGAGGTTTCCACCATGCCTTCTATCAGCATGGTAGTTGAGATGGAAGTAAGGGCCAAAAACTGACTGCTATGTGTTTTTTGTGACTGCTATGTGTTTGTTTGGTTTTTTTTTCTTTCTTTTTTTTTTGTTTGTTTGTTTGTTTTTGTTTTTTTTTTGTCTGTTTGTTTTTTGTTGTTGTTTTTGTTTTGTTTTGTTTTGTTTTGTTTTCCCCCTCGAAGATGCCTGTTTAGGATTGACATCAAACTGCATTGCTTTGGAGGTAAGGAAGACATTTTTGAGATTACCTACAGTCGTTTTAAGGTAGTAGGCATTTAACTGTCATTCATCTTCTAAACTCTTTGAATCTAAAAAACAGTTTTCCTCTAATAATTTGATTTTTTTTCCTCTATTTTTATAATAAACATTGCACAATGGAACCTCCTTTCTTAAGGCATAGCAGCATACAGAGTTCTGCCTCCACTGGTCCCTGTGTTCCTGGATTATTTTGATGAAATTCAACTTGATTTCAGCAGGCTCTTGATACATGAACACATTTAAATAAACACCTTATCAGTTCAGGTATGGATGTAGAACTGGATGACATTCAGGAGACAGATAGCTTTTTGTAGTGGGTGGTGAAGAAAACAACAGAGTGTTACTCAGAAAATGGTGAGAGAATACTCAAAAGGAGGACAAAGGACTTGGAGAGGACATTGGAAAGGAGAAGCAAGGACTTAGTGCAAACAGGGAAAATAGCCTTGAAGAACAAGAACTGGAAGCTTAGGTAGTCAGAGGAGCAGCAAGGACCAATGAGAAAAACAAGTTAAAATGCACTTTTATAGTCAAATTACCTTACCAAAAGACAAATTTATTTACATTAAAATGGACTTCACACTGTGCCAACTCCTGTACTGAATAAAAATAGGGAATAGTGGAATGTCATGGAACAGGACTTAGAGAATGCAGAGATTTTAGTCTGGTCTCTCTGTATTTCTTTCATACTCATAAAAAGAATACAGTGTCAACAACTCTGAGAACTCAATTCAATCTATCTCATTTTGTTTTAAGGGATTATCTGCTAGGTTCTGTCTATGAGAGTAGAGCCACCTCCCAAAGAATATCTCCCATATTCTAATTACCCCATCTAGCTAATGATGTAGTTCTGTTCTTGAGTTGTCTATACTTTCTCTAAAGTCAAAGGAAAGAGGCAAGTAAATTAAAATATCTAGAAGTAAGACATCTAAAGCCAGGTGAGTTGCATCCAGTCTTCAAAACCTGGATTATGGGTTAGATATGCAACTCAGCTAAGCAGGGAGAAATGTTTTTCTGCCTGTAAAAAAAAAAAAACACAGCTCATGTCTCTTGTTCCTGAATGTGTGATAACTTTGATTAAACTACCAGATTAAATTCTCCTGGTTTAGATTTTAAACTTGTTTGAAACAAGGTTAGATGGCATTTAAGTTCCATATCACTTGTCTCCAGTAATGAAAATTAGTCTAATAGGCTAAGGTACCCATTATTCAGGTTAAATTAGCTTCCTGGGAGAGATCCCTGTAAAGTAGCCATCATGATGAAGAATGTACCAATTAAAAAAAGTAAACCAAGCTGATTATTGACATATTCTGAATTCCTTTCAAACCTTTTTCTCTTTTGCATCCTTTAAGCTTTTGCCTGTTGCAGAAGATCAGGCACTATCAAATAGAGGGAAGCGTAAAGAATTGCTTAATGTCTTGTTATTCCCATTGTTTTGGTTATATATTGAATCATTCTTCAAAGAATATCCTTCTCTCTAGATCTTCCTTTGAGATCATACAGGCCATACTCTTCCCCACTACCTGCCACTGAGATATGTCCTGAGCACAGCAGTTGCTTGTTGTTATAGGTTCAGAATCTGATGGAATTTTTCTTTCCCCACCCTCAGAATGAGGAGCGAATTGTCCTAGCCCAGTCCATTTGTCTCTAACAAAAGAAGCAAGAGTACCGGTGATTTAGGGTGGGGGAGAAGGGCACACTGGTTTTTTGGGAGTCGGCAGTGAAGAGACGGCGGGGAGAGAAACCCCTGAGTTTTGGGTTTCTTTCTTGCCTTTCCTGCTGTTTCCCTTTCCCATACCTGGATTACAAAGCTTTGATTTTTGGGATTGTTTGTTGACTTTTGCCCAAGAGAGAGAGAGAGACAGACAGAGACGACATCGCTAGCCGGGGGGCCCCTTTCATCGGGCCTTCTGTGAGGGAGCCAGCGGCGGCCATCCTAGACGTGAGAGAACTTTTCTTACATCGGAAGCTCCAGTCCGAGACCAGCAGCCCCGAGCCTTTCGGAGGGACACGCCGGAGCCTTTCTTCCCATCCACCAACCCCCCGGGGGCATCCCAGCACCAGTCACTCATCTCGTCGCTTGCTGCCCGTGGATACCACTGAGCCCGGCAGGGACAGACTCTGTATGTGTTTGTGTGTGTGTGGGGTTTTGATTCAGGAGGTTTTTATTCGTTCAGTCTTGGTTATTCTGTTGTCTCTTGAATATACATATATATATCATAGCTAGGAACTGTTATCCTTCCATTTATCATACCTTAATTAAATTTTGTTTTGAAATTAAAGAAGACTTGTCTCTCTGTTTTAGTTATAAATTTTTCTAAGTTCTCTAAACTTAGACACTTGTATGGAAAAGTAATCAATCAAAAGTGTTTATAACATATATATATTTTAGCTGCCTGGTAATGGATTTAAATGTCTGGAAGAGGAGAAAATCAAAAGCCATTTGGCAAGCTGGATTTTCAACTCATATTTATAGGAACATTGTTATGTTCCGTTTCTGCTGCTGATGCAATGACTGCTGAGATTAAATTGATGACCTCAGAGGATTTCTATGATAGAATTTCTTACGATTAAATGAGAAAATGAGGTTTTGGAAGATCTGGATTCTATACATAATCAAAATTTCAGAGCATGAAAACAAAAATGTATACTGGAATCAGTTTTAAGGATCATCTGTCTCATTTTCAGAAGTCATTTGAACTTAGAGCAGCTTTTGTTTCAGAGATGTGAAACATCACGGTCTGGTAATAGCAGAATGGAAATTGTACAGGTGACTTTTATACTCCAGCTCAAAGGCTAACTTCCTGGTGCTGATATATCTTTGCTAGCAATTTTAAATAGTATCCTGGGATTTGCATTGTAATGGCTGAGGGTTGGGTGTTTGTTTCTATTGGGATTGTGGTATGCACCACCACTAAGAGGTGAGGATAACAGCAAGAAACTGCATCAAAACACTTAGACATTTATATCCATACATTTAGGCATTAGTAATTTAAGTAGGCCAAGGTGACATGTCACATAAAGGTGAATTAGTCATGACTTCCAGAAAAACAAAATTGCTATTATGAAGAACAATCCTCAGTGACCTAGGTGGTCCTGACACATCCTGTATGTCCATTTCAAATCTGTGATATGGGAAAACAACACTTACCTACTTCTAAGAGATGTTTCGCTGACTAGTTTTTATGAAGCACAAGCCTCCTGTGGAATGAGTGCAAAGTATTACTCTATTTATTTTTATGAACTTTCTGTTTTACTGCAGTAGGAAAGCTTAAATTATCCATAGAGTTCTTGAGCACATTGGGGAAGCCAAAGATCCTGATTTTGCCCACTGCGCTCCTGGCAAAGAAAAGACCCAAGGGAGATTCCTAAATGAAAAATATAAACAAAACCCTGAAGCTACTCAGATCCTTAGAAGATTAGATTTTTGAAAATATGTTCTTTATAAGATAAGTTAAATGCATTCTTTCCCTTATTTTTTCCTCTGGTTTGGTCACAGGTTGCTCCAGGCATCCAAATGGGGGTATTCAATCCCTTGCTTTATTGATCCTGACAGGGACACATCCTATGGTGCCCTATCCTCCCTGAGGCCACCACTAACTGCAGATTTAACAGGTCCAGCAAGGAGAAGGAGAGGTTCCAGAGGCTGTCATTCAGTCTGGGATCCATACTTCAGCCTTTCATTCTCATCCACCCCTCCCTATATTTCATTATTTTCAAGGTGGGCAATACTGGCATTTCCAGTTGTATTGCTCTTTCAAGGCTGATGGTTAGTGAACATCTCACAAGTGGGAAAATTACCTGTGAGACCAAACAGTGGTCTTTCTGTCACTCACATGGAGGAGGGACAGGAGAAAGAGTGGTACTGTATTTTTATATGAATTCTTCTTCCCAAAGCACTTTGGGAGATAGGTGATCTAGAAGTCATTTTTAGATTTTGACTGCACAGAGATATTCTAGGCATTTTTCTTTTCCCTTTACTGATGCCAGTGATTCAGAATTCTGCTGTAACTTTTAAGATTTAGATTTTTCAGTAAGTGGGAAACTCATTCTCTCATATTTTGATTTACAGATTTTATCTTCCTTCTGCTTTTATTTTTTGTTAAAATGTTAGATACTTGTGAAAATCAAGCACCTTGATAAAATGCTAGTGTGGATCACTGCTTGTTTTAACTATGACCTAGGCTCCATGAGTTAATGTGATACTCAGAAGGTTTGTAACTTGGTGCATTTAGTCAATGTATTCAAAGGTACATTCTAGGAAATAAACCTATCTTTATGTCATCAAGGTTTTTATTTCTATTTGTAATTATCTTTTTACTGGTACGGGGCATAAAGACAAAATCAGTATGGGTGGTGAAAACCAAGTAGATGGAAATTAAACTGGGGATGAAATCATCTTGTGTGGTTGAGTCTCTCTGTTACCACAATCAGACTCTTACCATTCCCCATTTGTCTTGCTTCTCCAATTCCTCCCTTGCCCTTAGAGGAGGATATGTGACTTCCCTTTTGCTGACTCTGGTGTGCCAAACCAATGATCCTGCAAAGACTTATATTCCAAGACAGAGAAGCTCACTGAGGGTGGTAAGAACACTTGATTTTTTTTCAGTATTCTTTCTGGGGGGGTGGGCAGGAGGGTCAGGGAACAACATCAGAAGAACAAAGCTAGGAGCAGTGTAGGGATGGGAGGAACAATGCAGGTGGGTGTAAAGGGTAGGAGATCGCCTACTCAGTTTTACAGAAGTTATTGAGGTGTCAAAGTGGTAGATAAGGAAGCACAAAGGAAAATGGGCTTTAATTTGGTCCCAAATCCCTGTGTTCCATGTATGTGTACTTCTCAGATTGTTACAGACTTATCTGGTTGGGAAATTTGTTTCATTCCTCCTATTGGCAAACCATGCTTCCTATTGCTAGTGTTTTCTCACCTCTCCCTGGACAATATATTCTTTTCAGAAGACTTGTACTCAAGTATCACTTCAAGTAATTGAGTGACTACTCAACCATGAAAAAAATTAGGGAATCTAAAGCAACTAAAATGCAACTTGTATGAAGACGTTAACATTAGCAGTTATGTGCTTACCTGCAGTTATGTAATAGATAACACCAATTAACAGTTCAAATAGCAATCTCTTCTGCTTTTCCTCTGGCCTCTGCTCCTCCTTTTCAGCCTGTGCCTGGTGCACATCAGGAGAAATCTCATGTTTCTGCAAGTGCCCTGTGCTGTGCTCTCTAAAATGAAGAACGTGGGAGAAGTAGGATGGGTGATAGCTCTGTGCTCCCTGGTTCTTTGAACTCAACCAACGAATAATACAGCTTTTAACTGAAGAGGAGTTATAGTCAAGCACCAGCTACTCTCCTACAGTGAACAGCATTTACAGGGAACGTGTTCTTTCATAGCATCCATGATGATTTTGCCACCCTTGATACGCTTCCGCACTTGAATGCAACAACATGTATTAGATGCTTTATTGTGTACATGAAATTTCTCTGTCACCAACCAGCTGGACCACAGTAGATCACAGTTGTGGCTGCACCTCTGAGCATTACATCACATTGTTGTTTGTTTTTTTTTTTTTTCTTGACCAGTTTCTTATGAGCTGTGCTATTAAAGGTTCTGTTCTGTGTTCATTAACAGTCATTAACAGCACTGCAGGGTAGTGTACAACTGAAGAGATTACATGCATGTCTTCTGTGAGTATCAGCAGAATGGGACAGCTTATCAAGAGTTTATAAAGTCTTCAAGATTTTATTCATTGCTTGTCTTGTCGTTGTGTTGGAGGACAGTTGATACGTAGCCCAGTATGAAGTTAGAGAGATAACGGATGATGTATAGTCTAATATAATGCCTATTACTAAAAACTTAGACCATTTTCATTATGTTTGATAGGGCAGTGTGAATTTATACAGGATAGGTGTTTTTTATTGTGTGATCTCAGGAATTTTGACCTGGTACTTACAGAGAAGACTAAAGGTGGGTGCATGATGATGTCACTCTGTGGCATTAAAAAAACAACATATACCTTCAGTCTTCTCTGAAGTCTTGGGAAGAAATCTACTCAGCACTCTTCAGGATGAGCCCCCGTGTCCACCTGGGAATAATGCTTACCTACTCCATAGGGATCTGTAAAAGTAAACCAATAACTCTTTTAGACAGTGTTTGTACAGCACTTTGAAGATAAAAAAAACCTGCTATGATTGTAAGTGGTATTCTCTACATTAAATTTCTTATGTAATTACATATTTTTTCCTGAGATTCTTAGATATATTTTAATCTTTCTACATGTACTAGAACATTATTCTATCTCTAGCTAAACAGGGTACACCTAAACAGTGTAGAAGTGTAGGGAGAGAAATTGATCTATCTGCTGTGTTATCCACTCTGTGCTCTTATGATATTTTTGTGAACTGCTTTCATCAAGCTAGTAAGGATTTGTCAAGGTGTTTACCTGTTGGGAATCTCAACATGATTTCTTGAGGGTGCAATCTGGGGCTGAGTTATATGTTCTCCTGCTCTTCTAACTATTCGTACATCAAAGTCTCCACCATTGTAATTCTTTCAGGCCCGCTCTTTATTCAGCAGTTACTATACAAAACAAATATATGTTGTGCTTAGAGAATACTGTATATCACATACATTTATCCACCCAATGAAATGAATACATTAAGCGCACATAAGCAGAAATGTCTTATTGGGGAAAACTAGGGGTAGCTTGTAGCTCATGCTGCAGAATGCAGCGTGAAGAGTAGTTTATTGGTGCTGTAAGACAAAATTAAGTAATGAAAATTTTGGATGAATATCAGGAAATATTTCTTAATACTAAGTTCAGGCAGTGGAACAGCTTCCTAAAGAACATGATGGAAAGCCCATTGCCTGTGTCAATTAAAACTAGACTAGTTTTAGAACTGGGGAATATACTGTAGGGAACAATCCTGCACAAGTCTAGATGACCTAATAACTCTTTTCCATCTGTAATACTTATGCCTGAGATTCAGAGTTATGTATTGCAATATGATTTTCTACTGACTGAGGAAGACTGAAATATTTTTCTTTCATGTAGGATTTCTTTCACAATAGCCAGAAATTTCATACACACTCAGAACTAGTAGGGGAAAAGAAAGCACGGCCAGGTCTACACATGCAGTACTCTTAAACCACTGCTCAGGCAAGAAGTTACCCCACTCGATTTGTACCTGCTGTCTCAGACTGGTTGTGAAAAGCAGTCCCAGACATCATTTCCACAAATGACAGCTTGAAGAAGGCCAGGCCTGACAGAGACTGTGGGCAGGACAGGGTAACATTTTGTACACAGAGATCCTCTCTTTAAGCAACAATTCAAGAATTTGTCTTCCTGTTGACCACTGCTAAGTCCTGTCTCATCTATGTCATTGCTGGGGAGCTATGACTAAGAAGATGCAAAATTTTAAGTGTTCATTGATGTACAGTTTTGGGGGGAGTAAAATGCTTCTAACACACTTTAGATTTCTTTCTTGCAAGAGCACTGGTAAAGCTCTAACATGACATTATTTTGAAATACAAAGAGGCATTTAGAATAATCAGTGATGCATCACAGAAAGGCCCATTTATTTCCATTTAAGAGGGAAAAGGTTAAAGTAGTACATCATCTTGCTGCTTCTATTTTGTGCATTTAAGAAACAGTCTGTCCAACCATTAATTGCGAAGTTATCTTGTATATAGAGAAACCAGTTTAGGAGTGTCAGTAAAAGAACTGGCAATTTTTCCACTAAGGTGCTGCATAACATATGGCAATATGGTAAAACAAACCCCACCCCTTTCAAACTAGAACATACTGCCTTTCTGCTCCTTAAAGATTTCTTTACTGAAATATGAAAACCTGGGTTTTCCTTGTTTCTCTTTCCTCCTGTTAGATTTTTTATTTTGCAACATCTTGAAGTTGAAAGGAAACTTGTCGTAGCATTTGACCTTCTTTCCTGGATTAAACACAGCATAAAATAGCTGTTTCTCTGTAAAGACCTCCTTAGGCTCCTAGCAAAGTCAACAGGAATTTTGCCATAAACTTTGGGGACAGGATGTTGAGCACCTAGAGTGTGAACACTTGCAGTGTGGGCAGGAGGACAAATTGGACTAAAACTATAAGCCCATGTTGCAATGTCTGAAAGTTTGCATCCAAACTTTGTAGCCTGTTAAACCTCTGCAAACACTCTTTCTGTAAAACAATCTTCTACCCAAATTAGTTGCAAGTCTCAGTCAGTTTTCTTCTTCTTAATATTTTGTTTAAAACCTTCTTCTATATTAGTTTGAATCAGCTTTTTTTAACATTTACTTACAATTATTTGGCTTTCTCTCTTTGCTTTTTCTCTTGTCCATGATCTCATTTTTTTATCCATATGACTCCATTTCTATTTGCATATATGCTGCTATGAAAAAGATAAACTAACTAATGGTGCCAGCCCTCCAGCAAGGACTTTGAGGGACTTTCTTGTCTCTCTTGACTAATTCCTTTTGTGGCCTTGGGAAAGTCACTTATCTTGTCTTTCTTAGTTTTCCCATACAAAAAATGGAGTTAGCAAGGTTACACTGACATCCAGGAGATCCTGTTTCTGTTGCACTAAGTCAGCCACCTCCAAACATGGGTTTACTCTATGTGAGTTAATTAAAAGCTAAAATGTTGTAATATTGTGGATTAATTTTAGCTTCTGTGGTCAGCACTGATCACATCACTGAGGGGAAAAACTATGAATTAAAATGAAGAGCTGAATAAGTATTAACTACTTTTTGTTATTAATCATTGTGTTATTTATTGCTGTTTATCTTGTAATTATTGCTTAGGAAATAAAAAAATCTATCACTGCTCTGTGCCAGCTCTAACTGCAGCTGTGGATTTAGAGACGAAATTCAGTCTTCAGCCTTTCCCTGGGGCTGATGGACTTCTCCTTTCAAAGTAGGACGCTTCTATCTGATGGCATTAACCATAAAATCCCCCATTTCAAGTCTATGATATCCTGAAGGACAACGGCTCATTTCATTTCTTATCAAGAAATCGGGCAGATCAGTCATATTTCCCGAATCAAATGACATTTTCAGAAAATTCATTTGAACCAAAAATGAGGTTTCCTCTCCACAGACTCCAATTAGTTTAAAAGTGGTTTTCTGATGAAAATTCTTGAAATAACTGAGCTGTATAAAGAAAAATCTATATCTATATATGTATGTATATAGATATATGTGCACATGCACAGTCACTGTGAAAACCATAGCCAAAGTACCCTATCAAGCAGTATAAATCTTTAATTTTGGTAATCAACAGTAATGGTGAAATACCTTCAGATTTTTCATTGCTTCCTCCTCGTTTTTCTTCTTCTCATCACATCACTCTGGCTATTCCAGTGGGAGTGAACGCACTCATTTTCTCCCTAAGTACACAAAATTAGCTGCTTATCTGTTGATCTTCTTACATGATCCTTTAAAAATCCTTTCTCTGTATGTGTGTCCAAGGCCGCTTTTGCCTTCAGAGGAAGCCCAGACAAGCCAATCCTCAGCCTTTCCCTTACCCACTCACAGGGGGCCTGGGCCTAATTAAATTGCTCTCAAAGACAAGAAGGGATGAATTTCCTTCTTTCCATCTCCCTTGTCACCCATTTAACTCAGCTGAGATCCATTCGTTCCTTTTTAGTTATGTTAAAATTGAAAGGGGGGAGCTTGGATTGAGGGGGACGTGCAGGGAAGAGGGAGGAAAGTACGAGAGGAGGAGCAGCAGGCGCATGGGTAGTGCTGCCGAGCTGCAGCGTCCCAGGCACAAACAAAGGAGCCAAACCCAAGTAAATGGGAGATGAGTGGAAAAGAGCAAGCACCAGAACAGTGGCTGGGTTTCTCTGGCTGGGGACTCCTCTGGTTTTGTTTACTGTCTGTTTTTGTACTCAAACAGAAGTAAAATGTGGTGTTAAAAAGACAAGAAAATATCTATATTTCTGTGTATTTATGTACTCTTTCAGAGCAATGTTTGCTTCTTCCCCTCCCCATCCCAAGAATTTCCTCCAATGAATATGGAGGTCCAGGAATTTAGGATAACCCGTACTTGCCCATGTGACATCACCCATGAGTGGCAGAGTTGGCCACTTTGTCTCGTCTGTGCTTGGTTGCACCGGGAGGCAGTGGGGAGGGCTGGGGCTGCAGAACTGCTGCAGTGGAAGTGCATATGCTTGGGGAATGACAGCCCTTGCCATGTCAATGCCAGAGCCCCCATATAAGCCAAAGCCCGAGCTTAGGAAGAGCCAAGCAATTAGCCTTTGAAGGTCATCCAAAGTTGTTGTTTTTTCCTTTTTTGTTTTTCTTTCCATTCAGCTCCCCCCTTCTCTCCTCCTAGTGCTGTATCCTCCTCCTCCATCACCCAAACCCCAAACACATCAGAGGAAGCCATTCAATTAAATCTCTCCTGGCTCCAGCTGGCTTCTGAGTGAAAGGTCAGCAGTGTCCGGGAGGGAGAGGTGTGCACAAGGAGGAGCCGGAGATGGTGCTGCTATTGCAGCCGCCTCTGTCTTCCCCTTGCCTGCCTCCCTCCCTCCCCTCACCTCCCCTCTTTAATGATACCCAATGGTCAATCACTCCCCAGCAGAGAGAGAGATGCCCTGAAGCATCATTGTGGTCGGGAGCGATCGATCAGGTTTTTAAAAAAAAGATGATAATGATAACCCGTGGACATAATGTCAGTGAGTTTGCGGTGCCTCTTGGAGGCTGTGCGCGCTCTGTCTGCCAGCACCAAGGAGAGGCTTGGAGGGACTCAAGAAGCCTCTTCCCCCCACTGAGCCCACTTAGCCCTGCCTTAAAGACAGCTAATTAGACCGAGGGCTGTTATGTCTGCTTACAGCAGTGGAGGAGAGCAGGAGCAAGAAGGGCCTCATGCCAATGGTGAGCAGGACTAGAGCAACCTTTGTTTTAGAGAGCCTTCCAGTTAACTGGAGGTAATCATGCAGAGGTACGGATATAAATAATACATACCTGCGCTACGCGACCTGGATGCAGGCCCTCGTAAGGGTACTGTGGTATGCAACAGTGATCCTCTGCTCACTGCCCTACGCACTCTTTGGGGGCCTTTATTTTGAGACAGATTAGTGCTCTGCATTGCCAGGCAGAAAGAGGTAATCACCAGCCCATGCCGGAGTTAGAGATCTGAAAATCACCAGGAGGTACTTATCAACATGCGATCTGAGCACCTGTGGATGTGTACAGACCTTTTAAAATTCTATTAGTATATGTCTGAGTAGATTGCAGTAAAAATACAAACAGTTCTCTAAAGAAAAACTGTCAGTCTCTCTGCCTAAATCTCCTACCCTGCAGCCTAAGCATGGACTTCTGATTTATGGATAAATGTGATTTGTCTTTTAACTATTGAGATTGCACACTCACTGGCAGGACTGCAGACCCTACTTGGAAGAGGAAATCTTCCTTTTATTCCAGTGTACACTTTATCAGAAAAATAATAATCAAACCTAGGGGCTCTCTGTCCCTTCCTTTCTTTGAGGAGATATAGGACAAATAACTCCATAGCAATAACTTCCCATCCCAACACAGATTTTTTTTTTGTTTTTGTTAGCATCATGTTATTTTCTGCATCATTTGATGAACAAAACTACATTTTCCTCTGCACCTATTAAACTATTTGATGATGCCTTTTATTTTGCACTATAATTGGGAAAGCAATCATGTGATAAAATGTAAGTTTGTTGTGAAATAAAATCAGCAATGTTGAAAACATCCAAATTACATTGTCCAAGAAAGTTTCTCAGATGATTTGTTCATTTAGAGAAATGATACTAGTATTATTTTTAAGTTTTTTGCACTTTTGGGAAAAAAGCTGTATTATGTTTGTAGCAGACATAACAGTAAAGCCTTGTGATTCTGCCACCACCTCTCTCGTATAGTAAGTTGGGTAGAGAGTATTAAAAGAGCTATGGTCTTGAACTGGATGTTTACCTCTTTTCTTTCTTAGGTAGCTGGTTTGTATATGCGAAATTTGGATCTGTTTGTGTGATCAAGCCAGCAGAGAAAAACTGCCAGGGGTATGCATTAATATGCACTAGAAGGACTGAAAACTTTGTGTAGGCTTTGAGAAACACCCAGAGAAACATTTGATGCCATTTGGTATTCTGTGCTAAAGAATCACAAAACACCCACATGGATTTTTTTAATAAGATACTCTACTTTTTAATTAAAAACAGAGGCATAATTTCAGAGAAGGAGCTGGAAATTTTTTGGATCGCTTTGGAAGCCAAGGGACAACAGACAGCAACTCTGTCATATATTCAGATTCATTACAGATGCAGGTTTCACCTAGAACAGTGGTCACAACAATTAACTGCATTTTATTGTTCCCAATCTAGTAAATCAATAAATGTGGAACCCCACAACTTGATAATCATGCAAGTTTAGAGTGCAGATAGTAAGTGTATATGGGACTCAGTAATTCTTTAACCTTTTGAAATCAAGCATTACATTAACCATGATGAGGCATCAAGAGGCTAGGTTTAATTTCTGGATAAAAATGTTATAATCTCATTTTTCTATAGGGACAAAAGGCTTTTTCATACCCGGAAACCAGTTAGGTGTGAGTAATGATGTTGTACATAAGGTCAATGGTGACATAGCTTTTATCCATCAGTGACAGTCTATCATGTGAAAGTCTGGTCTAGGGAGATTTCTTGGAGCAAGAAGCCAAATGAAGAGGCAGAAATTATAGTGTTTGGGAAAGTCTAGGTAACCTGTTAAAGAACAGGACTTTTTTACTTAATGAGGTTTGTGGAACTGCCAGTGAGGTCCCTTCTGCCCACACCTTCATTCCCGAGAGCTTAACCATGAAGAGATAGACCATAGTGAGTCCGGCACAGGTTAAAAGGTGAAGTGTTCTGGTCTTCCGGTCCAGAGTTGGGAGTTCAGGCTTAGTTATTGCTCCTGAATCTTCTGCTAACTTCCTGTGTAACAGGGACGGGGTGGGGAGAGAACAGGGTGATTGTAACAGTTCTCAATTCCCTTTGCTATCCTCCAGCTCAGTTTTACTGTTAATGGACTCTGAATTCTGCAAATGGTAAAGTCTTAAGGTCTCACCCAAAGGCCACTGTAAAAGTTCCATTGGGGTCTGCTTCAGTGTACTCTAATTAATAGTTTTTTAATCAAAAATTAATGTTGGAGCATTAGGACACCTTCCTACTGTAGTCTTCCAGACTAATCCTATTTGATGCAGCCAAACTAGTAGACCAAATAGCAGAGACCACACATACATGCAGTCACTGATTCCCCAGCAGCCTTTATTAATACAAAGCACTGCCAGTTACTATTGAATTATTTAATGGTGTACTCATCTCCCTGTAGTAATACAAAGTTACTCTGGTACTATCCCATTTGAAACATCATAGAGTGCTGCAACTGGAACTATGAAATCTTCAGTTGTGTATTTATCTTAAGAAAAAATAAACAACAGCAAACATATGAAGCCATATGTTGCAGATTAAATATTTGAGGAAGAAAGGTGTTTCTTTCTGTTTTAAAGAATTTTGAAATCTTCCTATCTAGCACCATGTGATATTGCACTGTTCTTTTCATGAAATTAGGTTACTAGCTGATGTTGAAATAACAAAAAATCCAGACAGTGGTAGCTCTCATTATGGTTCCTTTGTTGGTTTTCAACTACTTTATTTCTTCTGTACTGAGTTGAAAAGTGTATTTTGTATACTAACATCTAAAGCACTTTTCTCCTTCCTGCTTTATTCATGGCTCCTGTTTCATTCCATGTTATCTTTAGATTCTTTAGTGCTGTCCAACACACTGTTTAGATTTTCAGAGAAGTAAGTGGATGTGAAGTAATGTGTTTTGGCTATAAAACATCTCAGGAAAAATGAATCAACCTTAGCACTGGTACAAAATTTTCTATGCATTGAATTTGCAAATTGTTCATCCAAATACTGACTTGACTACTTACTCTATGAATAGATAACAGATGTTCAACCCTAAAATATAGGGGCTTTTGTCATTAAAAATAATTTTAATACTTCATTGCTTACAGAGTATAACACAAATGATGTAGCATACTTGATACAGAAAGAATTTTAAAAAGTGATTGTAAGAATGACCTCATAGTACTTTATATTTATTTCCTCTGGGTGATTCTGTGTCAGATTTACTCAGAGTTAAAATCAGAGTCTCTCTGCTAACTGCCAGGGCTGTAAAAAACAAAGTCAAGTAAACAACAACACTCTCCCAACCCCCCTCAGAAAACACCCAGTCACCTGAAAAATAAAATCATATTTTATTGTTTCTGAAATTTAAGTCATTAACAGACTTCAAAATTATATTTGTCACTGATATCTCTATTAATCTTTAATCTTCTAAATTTTAACAAGTAGTTTTGACTGTACACTGAAGTACACAGTGTAAGTTTTAACATGGTTTCAGTAGGACTGCATATGAAGTTTGCTGCTATGTACTGTGGATAAGGATGCCAGAATCTGAATTGTCCTGTGTCTGATGATATTCTTCCAGTTGTCAGAAGGCAGTGGTATTTTAGTTAAAAAACAATCTCACCTCAAATCATGCTGATTGACCTAAGCAATGTCTTCACACCACCTCCTGTGAACCTGTTTGTCCTAGGAAGCCAAGTATTACCAGATAGGGTAATAACTCAATACGTTCCTAAAATTAATAATAAACAAACAAAGTCCCTGAAACAAAGCACCAAACACATTCAGCACTGAGGTGCAGATAAGTGTCGCGGTCCGGAAGGGAAAGAAGGAACGGTCCACACAGGGGAGGCTGTGAACAGGTGTGCACAAGCGTGAACACTTTATTAGGGGCGCATGGGACTCTTATAGGGTTTGTTTGGAGCATTCTAGAACTTGGGTGGAGTTAGGGGTGGATCGCGACACAAAAGGAAAAGGGAAGGAGGGTTTGTAACTTATAAGGAAGAACTGGGGGTGGCTTAGCCTTATAGGGTGGTGCTGCATTGCCCCACCAACCAGCCAGTGAGGTTTTAGGGGTACATAAACCAATCAGGGGGCTGTAACTGGGGTTTCCATAACCGATCAGAACATTTGAACATACAGAAGTAATAGAATGGTAATAATTACCTATGTAATACATCTTTTATCCTAACTATAACATCTGAACAGTATAAAAACTGGCAAAAACAGCAGCTCTATGGCAAAGGGTATATAGCTGGTGGTTGTGGCAGTCTCTAGATAGCAGCAGACAGTTTCATCTATTGGTAAAAATTATTCTCTTGGCAGTCCCCAACAGGTGCCTCCCCTGACAGATGAGCATTTCTAGAAGTCAGGCCCCTGATGTACCCAAGGACTGTGGCCATTGCATTCCTGCTGATGTTGGCTCATTGCATTGGACAGGACATGGGGCTTGCGGTCCTCATACTGCGGTGAGAGTCACTCCCAGCGGTAACCTTCAATCTACAGGTATCCAGTTCATACCTCAGTCATCCTGAAAACCATCAGAACAGCAGGCTTCCAACTCTTTTTGAGAGTTAAAGCTATTGCAACTACTTTCTTGTGGTCTCCGCTGCCTAAGTCAATGCTAAGTAAAGTATGTTTGTACATTTACAGCGCCATATATAAATGATCATTGTATTAAGCATTTATAGCAAATTTTACTCTTTAAGGTTCCCAAACCACTTTAAGAATTTAAAACCAATGTAAATGATAAAAAGGGAGAGGTCTGGTTGAACTACTTATAATGAATAATTAATTTGACAAATCTATTTCTTTTTTTCTTATTTGCAAATTATTCAAGTGCAGAGTTGAGTTCTTTTGTTCATCAGTTGAAGTCATTTGATTAATAGTTCAGGCACAGTATTTCAGTCTAGGGATTGCCTGCAAGCTGTTTCACATGGCAATTATGTCATACATTATCTATTTATAATTGATCATTTTACCTGCAAGACAATGACCTGCTGTAAATGAAGTGGTTTTATTTCTCCATGTTGCTTGGCTAACTTTAAGAAGTCACTTTTGGATTAACATTCATGAAGAGAACCGAGCGTAGTTCAAACCAGAATAATCTTGAAAAAGCCCATGAAAGTATCCTTTGCAGGACAATGAAATGTACTCCTTGACAGCCTTCTTGACAATATACTGGAAAGAACCTGCGGGATATTTCAAGGGCATAGGAGGATGAGTGGCAATTATCTGTTTTTCTAGATCAAAGTTGAAGAATTTGAAGTCAAGCCTAGGTGAGATTTAAGTTAACAGGATGTAGGTTGGTACTAATACCTTGTCAGGCATCATCTGACAGGCTGTTGATGATTTCTTACCAGAGACATGGGAAATTCTCATTCTGTTGACTGTCTCAGTAAGAGCCATCCTAGTCAATGAAAACCTGCCAGAAGGTCCTTAAACTGAGCATGGAGTTGAGTAATAATACAGAGAAATTCTAGAAAATACGTGCTTGTGTATCTACACGTGTGTATATGTGTGAATTATGACCAGAGTACCAGACATGCAATGAAATCAAATAACAAATAGCATATTAGATTGTAAATGAATTGCTAAACTAGCATTTAAGCACCTTGGTAATAAGTTAGCAGAGGCAGTATTCATATAGGAGAAGAAATGTCATATAGTTATTATTTCTAAAACTTGGTAAACTGTCATAATGCTGGAATCTCACTGAAAGTGGTTAAACATTTTTAGTCCTCTTAATAAATAAAGAAGAGGAATTGAATATGGAATATTGAATCAAATACAATGTTGCATGTTGAAGAGTCAAAAATAATCAAGTAACAGGAACTTAGTACTTCTGGGTCAAAAGGTAACTACAGATATCTGTGTACATTATAGAGAAAAAGAACAACTGGATAGACAGTGGGATAAGCTACTCTTTCAACATATTTCATCCAGTGTTAGGAGAAAAATATCTGACATAGCATTTAAACAGTGGAATATTTTCTGAGACTTTGTTTTGCCTGCATGAGGGTTCCCTAGAACTTCCAAAAATGGTAACAGATAATCTTAAAATGTAGAGATTCATCTTTCATAAAGAAATTAAAAAATGAACATAATTTTGATGGACAAAGAGATAAATATTGCCCACCAGGGACCATCAAACAGGAAGAAGAATTAAAAACTAGTGATCACAACATGGCTATATTTACTTTATAAATACAAACTGTACATAAAACCAAGTAGATATACTTAGATATTTTAGAGGGACAAATTATCCAAGTTTGAATCAGTTAGCCTAACTGAGCAGGAATGTAAATTTTAATTAGGAAGTATTAATGAATACTGGGAATTGTTCAGGGGCATAAAATTGCACCAAAAAAAAAAAAAAAAAAAAAAAAAAAAAAAAAAAAAAAAAAAAAAAAAAAAAAAAAAGAAAAAAATGTATAGTAATCAAAATGTCCTGATTAAAACACAAAAAAAGTACTGCAAAAACATAAAATAGTAATTTATCAAGAATGGAAAAAGCAAGGATAATTATTTATTTAGACTTCTATGTAACTGATAAAAGAAATTAACAACTCTGGTAAACATCAATGGCCAATAGGCCAATATAGTTAAAAACAACACGAAGGCAATTTAAAAACATTTTAGCATCAAAAAGAATCTTAGGTCAGATATAGTTCCACTGAAGATGCAGATGGTGGAAATCATAAATAATGATGCAGATAAGACAGAAATGTTTAATAAATATTTCTATTCTGCACTTGAAATGAAACAGGAGGATGTATCCATCCCATATGATGTTGTGGATGGAAATGAAAGTTTGCCATCTGTAACAAAGAAAGAGGTAAGGCAGCAACTGCTGAAATAGAACATATTCATATCAACAGGCTTAAATTATTTTAGACCCAAGAGTCTCACAGGAGCTAAGAAGCTAAATTTATCCAGCTTATCAAAATGGAGACAATGGAGATGTCAACCCTGCCCTGTTGTCTTGTAGGCACCTCATTCTCCAACCTGGGGAGACTGGTGGAAAAACCACTCTCCACCATGTGACACAAAGCAAGTCTTGACAAACATAACAACCTTTTACTTATACAGTAGAATGTTCCTGAGGCTGATATAAACATGATGCTGTTGATGGCCTTTATTACAAGAATGATGATCTAATTTTATAAACTGATTTGAATTGCCTGTTTAACAGCCAAGAACCCACAAAATGCCATCAATCGCAGCCAAAAGTGAAATAGCAAATTTAGGAAGAACTGTTAGGGAATCTATCTCTAAAAACAGTGACTTTGCAAAGGTTTTGGGAAGGGTTTTCAGAAATTATTGCCACAATTATTGCAACCTCTGGTGGGTAACAGGAAACTTAGAATCAGGAACAGGGAGCTAAGTCTCATTTCTGCGCACTGCACTGGAAGGACCATGTGGTCATTTGGGCCTGCCCTTTAGGAAGTATATGGAAATAAATACTGCTTTGTTCGAGATACTGGCAAGTGAGCCTTATGGGTGTGATGTATCTTATGGGTCTGTGTCTATATTTGTGTGAAAAGACGTAGAGGAGACAGAACAGATGAGGCTTTTTTATTTTTTTACCTCCGCCCCATTTTCAGATTTATTAAAAAAATTCTACCTTGCAAAAGATGAAATTTAATTAAATATTAGACCAGTTTGTTGAAGTAAGGTTGGCATCCTTAAAAAGAGCTATCTCTCTAAAAGAGGACTTACAGGAAAAATAATCTATTGTCTATGTACATTGTTAAATTTGACAGGCAATATGAAAAGAAAAAAAATGATGAAAATATTTTTGAAAATTATTTGTGGAATAAAAATTCAGCAAAAATATTCTGGTTTTTGTTCAGCAAATCCCTGGAGGATTTTTTTTTGCAATGCTTTCATAGGGACCTTATTTGACTTCTTAAATGCAGCTGTTCTGTGGCAGAATTCAGCAGCTGTGGCCTCTACAACACATGTGCAGTTGGAATTGGGAATGATAGATTCATCTTAAACCAAAGACAAAAGAGAGAAGACAGAAAGGATATGGTTGATGTATGGGTAGGGCATGGAGTCATTTTAATAATATTTCAATGAAGCCCCAAAATATTAAGTAATTGAAAAGGTTTTAGCTATGTTTAGTGCATTTTTTGAGATCATATAGTGCTCTGAGAGAGAAGTGGCTGCTTAATTGTTTAAACAGAATAAATTTTATGGTTGAAAGGCATAAGCTTGTTTGCTAGCATGCTAAGTACTTCATGTGGGTAGATTCTTCTGTTAGCAAAAGACTCACAAAAGCTTATAGCAATTATAGCATCTGATGTTACTGGGGAACAGTGCTATCTAAAAAAATTTGAAATATGTATATGCAGCAAGTGTTCAGATGTTACCAAAGACAAAATTGTAAACCTGTGACAATGGACTGATTTCAGAAGTGTCAACCTCCTGTGTAAGCAAGGGCAGGTTTCAAGAAAGCTTGTGAATCAAAAAACACTGAGTCTACCTGAACATTAACAGAACCACACAAATGAAAACCTGAAATTGGAGAAGCACCAGACCAATTTTTATGTTTAGCAGTAGATCACTTTTTCAGCAGCATCAAGGAGCCATCTATCTTTAAGACAAGCTTTCATGACCTCCGTATTCTTCTGGAGTCAAACCCAAGTGCAGCTGGACCAGCAGCTGTGAGGAAACAGGACGGCAATAGACCTGAGTTTATAAATGTTAATCAGATTGAAAACAGTGTAGTTAACTCAGTGTCATACTAATCATTGTTTCTAGTTGGTTTGAATTGTAGACAAAACTTGTTTCCATCTTCTTGTGAAATATTATACAGTAGCACCAACAGCAGTAGGACTTAAATATACAGTTACAGGTGATGGGGCTTGCCCACAATTCAAAAGAGTTCAATGTATTTCTCCAAAATTGTTTACTCTGTAGCTATCAGAAAATCTCTTGTGCTTAAGAATATATATGTCATTACAGTTATGGCAGGATCTCCCAAACTTTTATCTCAGTTCTGCTTTGGATGGGTAGGGAAAGTTAGCTCACAGAAACACATTTGTAGGATTGTTTTGCAGAGCGTGGACACTAGTTAGCTGATAAATTTAAGTTAGACTCTTGAACAGTGCTTTTAACTCTTTTAGGAAAAAAATTCCAGCTCTGGAAAGCTGGCTACCTCTTTAAATCAAATTTTTGGGGGAACTCTGAAGAGCACCTACTTTCTTGCTGAGCAAAATGAAGACAACTTAAAAAGCCCAGCATGCCTCTGAACAGAATTGAGAGTGTGTCGGAGACAGTGTAAGACACTGGTTATGCAGCAGCAATTGATGTTCAAGAATAATATCTTGTATGAGTCACAGCATAATCATTGCCTAGGTGTGGAGATTTACAATAACAATTTGGCTCTTCAAATGATTCACTGTGTGGCCCTCAGCAAACTACTTAATTTTGCCTTTCAATTTCTTTGGCTATGGAGATAATTATATTTCTGGAGCTTTATAAACACTTTGGGATCTACAGCTGGAGAGTACATAAATGTGCTAAGGCACAATACTAGATTTTTTTTTTCTAGTTAAGACACATACAAGACCAGCTCACCTGGTTTTCATTGTGCATGTGGTCTACCTCAAGCTGATAAAATACAAAACTTCTCTACAGCAAATTTATATTAAAACTAACTTTTTAATCATCTTTATTGTGGTGTTTATTAGGAATTTTTTTTTTAAAGACTCATATCAACTCTCTCTCCTTTTCAATGGAACTATACTAGTGATGATACCAGACATGCCTTTCAGACTTGTAGTACCTTCTGCTGAGAAAGATGTGTTTGGAAGAGAAGTCAACTGGAAATCATACCATTGGAATTTACAGCACTCACAAATTTGGCTATAATTTGGCTATAAATACAGAAACTATCTTCCACCCTCTTAAGGCAGCCATTTCTTGTGTAAAACATCAACAGCAAATAGTGATTTTTGAATTTAATCATTAAACAACTATTTGGGACAGAATATAAAGATGTTAAGAGAATTATGGGCATAGTAAGTTAATTACCTGAGATAAAATTCAATTGAGACCTTATGATAATACTTTTTTTTTTTTCTTCTCAGTGTAACATATACTATACTATGTATATTTAATTATGTCATTAAATGTTAGGAGTTACCAATAGCTAAAGGTCCTCCTTTGCCTCCCACCACTTCTTGGCAATTCCCCCTCTCCCCGACAGTGTCTTGCACATGATGATCAGCTTCTGGCTTTGGCACTTGAAACATTGCTATGCAAGGACTTCTGCTGCACAGCTCTGACCCCCACCCACCCCTCTGTCGTTGTCACCTGCATTTATCCCAGCTAAGGTCTAAAACCTGGTAATAGTGAGAAAAGAAAGTTTATGTGTTAATCGAAATCTAATGCTTTTATGTTCCCAGCTCTCTTTTTGCCCGATATGTTGCTATTTACTCTGTCTGTATTTTATTTGAAGATCTACTGTTACCAAATAGGATATTTTTGGTTCTACTATTTTGGAGCTCTGCTTGTGTCATTGATTTGCTGTAGTTTCTCAAACTGTTTGAGACAACCATATTTAAAAAAAAAGGCTCAACATTTGTCTTTCCCGGGAAGACAAAAATTGAATATGTTTTGATCTAATGTGATTTTGATGATACATGTAATATTTCTATGGTTGACTTTGCAATTCATTCAGATTTTTACAGAGGGTCCAAGAATAAAGTTGTACCTTCCAGATTTACTGATAAATCATTTTTTTCTTCTCTTTGTGGTATAATTGTCACATGATGACACAGAGAGTGGAAAAAGAAAATCATTAACTGGATAAAAGTAGGACTATCCCTTTTAAAAACTGGAAGGAGTAAGAGGAAAGTGTCTGGAGACTACAGTTTGCTTTGGTCTAGGGAATCAATTTGTTTCCTATTACCTTCTGGTAATTTGTTCTGTTCCTAAGTTGAGCCATAAACTCAGGGTTAACAGGGAGACAGGATCTCTTCTAGGCTGGAATGTTTCCAGTAATGATTTCAGAATATTGCTGTCTTATTCTGGTGCTTTCATGCTGATGACAAAAAAATACCAGTTTGCATGAAAATTTTATCTTAGTTAAATTGAAACATCTCAGCTAATATAAATTTGCTGCAACGTAAATTCACTGGAAATCCAAAGTCTTTCTTGATCTATACCTTGCTAATCTCCTGTCTTGTCCTTTTGCACAAGACTTAATATTGCCGGTTCTGCAACTCTTAGGGATGAATCCATGTTTTTTTCCTCTTGAATCTTCCAGAGAAGCTGTATTCATTGCACTTGTTTGGGCCAGTGTTTATGGTGCCTAGTACTTAATGACAGCTGAGTTCTGAGTGTTTAAACCTTTATTGCACTGAAGGAATTAGGTGCATAGCAAAAATGATTCTTCCAATTTTACGACACTAAAAGAACCAAGAAATGGAAAGATAACTTCCTGTTTATAATACAGTCTCTTGGCTTCCAGTGTCATTTTACTTGTAAGACTACAGAAAGAGAAAAATCCTAACTAATAATTGTAATCCCTCTGATTTAATTTCCCCAGCAGTCCAACACGCTGAGCTAAACAAAGGTCCTCTGCTGCCAAGCTCTAGTTAAAATCCATATGTTCACCAAAATACCATCACTTATGTCATGCAGGTTCTGAATCATTAGGTATGATGTTCACATTATTACTCACTAAACAGTTTCTTATACTGTTCAGGCTAGTGCATATCAAAATTCATGAATTCTGATAGGTACAAAGAGCTTTTAATGATACCTTCAGAGGATGAAATATATAGGTTTCAAAATGGTATGCGAAAATATGGATATTAGGCATAACAGTTAGAGGTAGGAGGAGCTCAGAAGATCAACAAGCCAGACAAGTTCAGAAACCTTTAGTGATTGTGTAGTGATCTGTAATGAAAATTCAAGTACCTTCTCTTTAATGATCCATTTATCTCTCCGACATGATTTTCTATCATTCTAACTGGCATGGCTCCTGTTTTCTAAGTGTTTATTGCAAATTTGTTTTGTCAAACAAGTCTTTAATACCAGACAGATCAGGCTGCTTCCTCGGGATTTTCTCTGAACAAATTCTTTATTGGAAGGAAAACACAGATGAATTATTTTTTGTCTGAAGGAGTAATGCTGATATGATTCTTGCGGTGAAGAAGGAGGAGAATTTTAAAGTCTCTAATGCATGGTGAATTGTTTTCATATCAGCAGCTTAACCATATGAAGTCATCGCTTTTAACCTGTACTATGTTTTACATAGATAAGGGTGGAATTCAATTAGGGGGAACGAGATACCTTTTCTCCAACAAAAGCTGCTGGTGCATATATCCTCTAGGTACATCATGGTTCTGCCACAGTGCAGTACCCTGTGACATGGCAGCAATGTGCAATTCCATTGGTTATTGACTCTTCAGGAGAAGACTTGGCTGTTAAAATTTTTGCTTTGACTTTGCATGTGGGACTTTGCAGATGAAGCTTCCATCTGAAACAGAAGGTTGCTTTAGTTTAAAGCACAGACAAGTTAAAGGTTGCTTTAATTTAAAGAAACACAATCAAATTGAGGACTCCATAGTATCAAGGAGCATTACTGGCAAAAAAACCCAAACCAAACCAACCAAAAAAACCCCCAAACCCAAAACCAAACCAAACCAAACAACAACAACATCAACAAACAAATAAACAAACAACAACAAAAACCAACAACAAAAAAACCCAAACCAAAACCAAAAAACAAAACACCTCAGAATCCTGAAGCTCATTCCTTCAGTAAAATCTTTCATAGTCGTGTCTCACTTACTTGAATCACTATTTAATTCAAATTGCAGATATGTTTCTGTATATGGCGTCTTATTACAAATCATGAGAAGCTGTCCTACGATTTGCAGTACTGATATCACATACTTTAACTTGTGAACAAAGGGAACCTCTGAGTAGTTAAACTGGAGTGTAAATTCAGGACATGCAGGCATTCCACAATATCTTCCTCTGCACCTCACTCTGTTTTGAAAGTGGTGCATCACTGCAGGAAGAGAGAGTTGTTGCAGAATAGCTAATAACCTTGTAAATTCACACTCTGTAGTACAAAAACTTCCCTGAACCATTAGTAAGTCATTTTTATTGATTTCAGAATCCCATTAACCTTAAAGGTATTCCTCACACATGGTAGAATCACTCAGAAAAGCAAGAGCAAACCCTAAACTAGAGGGTTTGAGCCCTAAAAGGTATTAACTCTCTCCCTCTGCCCAGCCTTTGTGATTCTGAATCTTTCTCTTCCCTTTACTGTTCCCTTTGACTTACTCCAAGATAGTCCTGGAGAGCAGAGCGAAGATGGAAAGCCGATGACAGGAAGCTGGAAAAGCTGCCCCCCTATACTTTGTGATAGTGATACATGGTAACGTATGGGAACGTTGGTAGTGCAATAGGATTTCCCTGTCTTTCAGCTTCAGGACCAATGTCCACATTAAAAATAATGGAATTCTGAGGGGAAAAAAGTATTACTGTGTATAATGTACATGTCTTTGGTAAGGTCTCGATTCTTCAGACTGGAATTATGAGCATCCCATATCTTATGGGGTACCTGAAAATACTAACTGCTCATTAACTCTAAAAAAGTCTCTCTGTAGTGATTTAGATGCATTTGGGAAGTCGATGGGAAAATTTTTTTTCTGTAATTCAACCTGGACTTATGGTAAGATTTCTTCTTCCTGAGAATATACATCCAATGTTAAAGCAAATCCCCCCTATTTCAGGTTTAAAGAAAAACAAACAAACAAACAAACAAAAAACCCAAACAAACAAAAAACCCCAAAGAAACACAAATCATAATTAGAGAAGTCTTAAAACAGGACTGATTCTGACTGGAAGAGTAATTTTGACTGGTGCTAGTTACACTACTGTTGACTGTGATGATATAGCTGAACAAAGACTGTAGCATTATTTGAGAAGAAAGTAATCTCAAATTACCTCAGATCATAACTTTAACAATAAAAGAGCAATAGTAATGAGGACAAACATTTATTTTGTTATTGTATGTTTATCCCCATAATGAGAATATAACTCTATTTCCTTCAAAACAATAATACCCTTTCTTCAATTATTTGCAAATTCCCAATATTATATTTTTATGTGCTGTGTTATAATCCTTACACATTACCTTCTTTTTCTTTCTCTACTCCTCAAATTGAATAAAAAAAAAGTAGTGATGGCAAACATATATAGAGTTACTTATACCTTTTCCCAGAAAGATGACAAAAAGAATTTTATCATATTTCTCTCTTCAGGGAATAGGCAATATCTTTGTAAACTGGGAACCTAATATTGCAGATGAATTATCTGTTTTTTAAAGATTGTTCTTACCAAATTCTGCAGTTCATCGATCAGTAGTGGCATATAAGGGAGGCATAAACCATGATCCAGCACTGGACTTGATTCTGTAAAAAGACACATTGAAGTCACATGTCATTATTTCTATATGCAGATGCTTTTTACAGCATTGAATCTGTCTCTTATTGTCTGTGAAGAAGCTTATGAATCATTTTTACAATTAATAGACTGAAGCCAGAAAATATGAAAAACTAAAAGAAGCACAAAAAAAGCATAAGTTTAAATGACCTAATTTATTATTTTGATTTGATGCTTATCTTATGACTCAAGTATTTTACAGATTAACCCCAAAGATGTGATTAAAACAGAAAATAGCTGCAATGTTTGATTAAGGTAAACCAGACTCTTATAGCCAGACCTCTTTCAAGCATTGTGCTAAGCATTTTTTTTCGCCCTCTCTCCTTGTTGTACCCATCACAGTGTCCATGTAAAACAGATCCTCCAAATGCTTTCTTAATTTTATGCATTTAGATTTTTGCTTTAACTGCTTGTTTATGTCTCTCAATGACTTGCCCATTTCTGATGCAGGATTTAAATGTCCTCGTACTGCTCAAATTTGTCAGACTGTTATCCTGTAGGCTGAATTAGATGACTTTTTTTAGTTGGGTAAAATAGAGCATTATTTTACTGCTTGCAGTTTATTGGAGGTATGTTAAGCTCCACTGAGACTTCAGGGATCAAAAAAATCAAGCAAAGACAGAAAGAAGAGAAAAGTGAATCAGCTGTGTTATATTAGTAAATAATTTAGAGTGCTTAAAATAACAATGTTCACACATTTTTAATTTAAAGCCTGCTAAATCCTTTTAAAATTCATTTGTATTTGCAATTACTTAAACTGTGAGCTGTGCACTGGAGGGAGTGAAACTATAGATTTTAAAGTACGTAGCTGGAGGTAATATATAAATTCAATTGATCAGTCTGGCAGAGAATTGATGCCACAATTTGTACCCAGTGGCACTTTCTCTTTCTTACCCGACTGGCTTAGAACATTATCAGAAAGTCAATATGATACGCCAATACAGTGATATACTTGCAGTCATAAGTCCCTTGTTTAGATTAAACCTGAGGTGCTCACGATGTGGATGTAATGGACAGACAGCCTGACTCCATCCCACTATGAGCCCTTCTGAAAGCACTCAACTTGACCTAACTTCCAAGGTTTCATATGGTTATCAATGGCCTCAGCAGCCAGCCAAACCAGTAACAGAGGATGTCTGTCTCTGCAAGGCAATGCAGTGGGCAGGGAATAGTGTGTATGCAATGCTCCAGTCTGGCTGCATCCCCCCCATCAACTGCCTGTCTCTGACAGGCTTTGCACTCACTGTGATCAGATTTCCTTCATAAGTTGTCTTTAGTCTCATGTTTTGGTTCTCTCTCTTCCTTGTAATTTATTAATGATTTCACCTCCTCTGCATTGTCTTTTGAAGCCCTTCCTTTTTATAACAGGCATCTTTATGAAGCCTGATGAGGAATGACTTCCAAAGTCTGCCTTTCACGAATATGACTTGCTGGATCAGACTGCTAGCCACTAATTTCAAACAAAACACTTATTTGAGAAAATTCCATTATGTCTGGTGTGACATATAACAGTAGAAGGTCACCCACAAATTTACTCTGCATATATTTTCCTCACAGGATTTTCAGTTGTCTATAGTATGTACAGTAATATCTGACATGTCAGTGCATGTGTTAATTTTTTACTGCAGCAATGACCTTTACCTCTCCACCTACATAACATGTGATGCTTAGAATCAGAGAAATAGTGTGGAGAGTTGTTGGGTCAACAGTTGTTTAACCTTCCCTGTGATAATGCAGAATTATTCCAGCCAGTACACCACAAGTACTTTGTTTTGTGCAGCTTTAAGTGACACAGCTGATTAGCTCTTCCATGACTTTCCCCTCCTGACACTGTACTAGACTTCATTGTTAGAATCTTTTCCTGATCCTTGGAGTAAATTCACCTGTGTTCTAGTAGGTTATACCTAATATACTCCTGATCATTTGCTGTCTCTAAACCAGCTCCCACTTTTAGTGGTATTTTTGAATATTTCTCTGTAAGTCCTATGGCTTTACTCTAGAGTAATCTTTAGGTATGGACTATTATCAGGGCCTTGGCACTACTGTTTGGTCCCTTGACACAAGGTTGGCGACCAGGGATAGAAAATTCCTCTGAAGTTACAATTAATGTATAAGGGGAAAATATTTTATACACTGTCCCACTAATGAAATAAAATTGTGTCTATTTTCTTAAATGAAGAGATAATTCTGAGACTCCACAGTACATTTATATTTTGCACTATGGAGGATTATATTTTCTAATTTCTCTAATGTGATTTCATGTAATATCATAAAAAGAGTCACAGTTATTTGGTGACCTGTTAAAGTCAATTGTAGGAAAGTCCACGTTGGTAAAGCTCTCCTGCAAACACTCATACATGCACTTGCCATTATGTTCATGAGCAGTTATGTTGTTTTCACAGATAAAGGAAAGCTGACATGTGAGTGTCAAAAGGACAGGGTTTTAGGACACAGCTACAGGGCTAGGCAGTCAAATGTTTGTGTAGCACAGAAGATGCACATAAATTTCCAGTGCCCTGCGTATGTCCATGTCAATGACTTAAGCAGAGTGTGGGACCTCTAACCTTCAGGAATAAGATGAGCTGTACTTGTTCTGATGCTGTTTCATACCAACCTGGTCAATCTTCAGTGACAAAATCCTCTAACTCTAGATTTGATTCTACTCATGACAACAAACCCTTTTTGTTAGACTGTGATCAGGATGGAACCAGCCTCTTAATCCATTTGGCTTTTCTATTTTTGTACATTGATTGCTTATCAGGAAATAAATAAATGTGAAGGTAAAGGACTTGTGCACATCAGGGCAAAAAGCAATAGCCATTAAGCCTGTAACTTACAGTATATGCCCTTTTAGCAATAAGGACACTGCTTGAAATTGTCAGTGTGACAGATTTATTCTTAATAGCTTAAGCAAATTTCACAGTTTACCCAGGTCATTTTGAAGTAAGAAACATTAATGTGTTTGGAATAAAAATTTAAGATTATAAACTTCATGCACATCTGCAGAGAGTCAGCCATATGTTTCATGTGTTTATTTAAAATATTAGGAGATGCTTGGTAGGATAGAACATGTTTCTTCTGTGTCTATAATATAAATAATCTAAAGGCATTGAAATACATTTTGACATTTAAGCATATGTTTAAATCACTTTTAACATATTGAATCAGTCCTGTTGTGCCACCACACACCCAAGACTGCAGAGCACAGAACTCCCTGATTAACTGGTTGTACAAGGCTTTATGTAGGTTCTTATTGTATTATGTCACGGAGGGTAAAAAGGGCGAAAGGGGAGAGAAGGAAGAGCAAAAAGGACAAGTGAGTGTGTAGCTGCAGCATATGGTGAAGAGATGGTTGTCTTCCCTTGTGAAACTGCACTACTCTTGCCTCTGCTGCTTTCCCTTCCTTGTGGGGATGGAAAGGCAGCCACCATTTTGCAGCACTGTTATGCTACCAGGCTCATAAGTGAGCATAATTTACCCAGAACATATCACTGGATTAAATACAAGTTTTGCTTTGGACGCACACATATTATTTCAAGTGTTTGATGCAGTGTTTTGGAGTTTTGTTCTAACTGCCTTGGCCCTAATGTGGTCACTCTTTAAGCAGTACAACAGTGTTAAACAAACTTGTTTAGTGAAAATCAGCACCAGTCGCTCCCAAAAGCAGAGTGACAACAGCTTAGTTTGCTCCTGATGTCTTGTTGCTACAATGATAGCAGTGGGCCACCTCAGAGAAACAAAAGTGGCATAAAAAAAGCCTTAGGTCTATTCTGTTGGATTCTGAGCCTCTGAACCTAATCCTGGAAAATAAATCAGCATGTGCATAAATAGAGAGGATTGCTCACCTACTCATAGCTAACTTTTGAGGGATTGCTCAGGCATTTACAGTTAAGCACACACTGAATCGCTCTGCTGGACTGGGCCAGAACACTTAGCATTCTGTAGGATTGAGCCCTGAGTGTCTAATTACCATAAAAAATATACGGTGGGGAATGATTATGCACTGGTAGGGGGGAGGGTAGAGTAACCCTAATAAATCTTTTTGATCTTTAATTTCTCTACTAAAGTATAAATCAGCTCCGTATTTTTCTAAAGCTGGGGTTGGTAACAGATATTAATGTAGCTGAGGCTAAAATTAAGATGGTGTGTCTGAATATTATTGCAAGGAGTTGACTGTATCTCTGAGGGTGGGGTTTTGGGTGTAGACGAAGGCAGCATGTTGAAATAGCACTGGCTTAACTGTGAAATAGGGTGCACTTCCAGTGAAGGGACAGTCTTCCTCTCTAGCCCCCTTGTAAATCTATCTGAGACAGTATGTTGATGATAACTAGAAGATATTTTTTTGTGTGTACGTGTGGAAAAGAGTGAGTCTGAATGTTTATGTGCTAAAAAACATGATCTGAGATTACTCTGGTTGCTCCTCTCAACTTTATTATTAATAATTCTTGAAGGCTGTAGATCCAGATTTGGAGTTAGAATGGGTTTGCCTAGCACTGCACTTTTTATGTGGGCTAGACTTAAGAAATTAATGTAGGCAACCTTAATTCTCTGCTAACATTTTTGTGCGTATGGGAATATATTTATATGCACATATACTCACAGACATACAATATAGCAAAGATGCATTAATTTTACATTGATTCAAAATATTTACACTTTCAGTTAAGATGATCATGCTAAAGTGACAGAAAATAGTAAGTATTAACATTGCACTGTAAGTAATCACAAGTGTTGTAGATCCTCACAGAAAAAAACAAACAACTAACCAAACAAAAAAACCCAAAACAATTGCCTGTGGCGTTCACGCAGTATTTAAATTGGTAATCTCAAAAGAGAGGATGCTTAGATTTTCAAGCTTGTTTTTGGAAAATCTTATCTGAGCTGAGAGTTGTAAGGGGAGTAGTTAATTTAGAGTCTGTTTTGTTTTTTCTTTTTGAGAGCTAAGAGGCTGATGTTGGAACTTCTTGGATAGGAGCAGTTTTTGTTATCTTTTGCTATATTGCTATTTAATGATGAGGTTGAAATCTCAGAATGATCTCAAACCTGGGAGAGTCTCAAAACATGAAGATACATTTCACCTACATAGACCCATTTTGTCATTATATATTAATTTAAGGGTTTTTTTTCCCCATTTACTTCTATTTTTTTTTACATTACATGGCAATTAACCACCTCTTGCCATGTTCCTTAAAGCTGCTCTTCAACAGAGAGGTAAGATGATATGTCAGTGATGCCTATTTTCTGCAAGTCTGAAAGGGGGAAAGGAATTTCATATGCCTTTATTTGAGCCTTCCCTGGCTATACTCATAGCAAGTGGGTTCCTACTGATCTGTTTGGCCATGAGTTAGAGGAACAGGTCAGCACACTGTAAAATCAGAGTTTTATGGTCCTCATAGCTGAAAGGAAGGAAGAAGAATGATATTTCTCTCTAAAACCTGAGCACAGACTGTGCACAGAAGGTAAACAACTAAAATACTTGCAGCTGTCTCGGAATATATGAAGAGGTTTGTTAAATGCTGTAGCTGGATGTCACATTTTGTTTTGTTTTCTTTGTTTTCTTCTGCTCTCATCAGGTAAAACCAAGCCCTGAAATACTTCAGTGCTGGAAGAACAGCTATAAACATCTCACTGCACTGTTTAACAATGCCTTTTGTATAGATACCTTTTAATACTTTCCCACTTAAGTAGTTGTTCCTCAGTGAAGGAGTCTCATCGATTACTCACCTCAGTAGCAGCTGAAAGAGAATGGAGGATTCAAGATTCTGTGATGTACTGGGAAACTCCACAAAGGAATTATGTTGCTTAGGGTAACTGAGATTGCTCTGTGCCACATGGGTTCAGTTCTCTAATTTGCTAAAGTTACCCACCTAAAAGATGTAACCTATACAGAAGGCAGAGTTAAAGCTGATTGAGGAAAATATAAAGCCTACGATTAGTGTTATTTGCAAGAAAGTATTACATTTCCTGTTTGTTAGTTGTTGTTGTTGTTTTGTTTTGTTTGTTTGGTTTGGTTTTTTTTTCGTTTGTTTTTATTTTTAATTTCATTTAAGTTGTTAAAAAGGACAAAAATCTCAGATTTTTTTAATTCACTTTAAGGATACTAGAATAGTTATTCAAAGGAATCTATCAGGTCAAGTCTTAACAACATGTGTTTTAAACTTAAAAAGAAAAAAAAAAAGGGACAAAAGAAAAGCACCACACACAAGAACCAACCATCTGTTTCAAAAAGCTCTTACAGATCCATCAGTCTTGATAAGGATTTTAAAAATGCAGTACAATTTCTATGTCAAGATTTATTATAAGAATTCACAGATTTACCTCAAATAAATGATCCAGAGTAACTTCTATACAATGAATATTTACAATTAAATCATCATAGCTAGAAAGTACAAAATGAACAGATCTTCTCATGTGGCTGATTTTTTGTGAAAATAAGATCTCTTAAGACAAACAGCAGTTTTAAAAAGCAGTAGCTTCATGTAAAGTGATTCAAGTCCTTTGGTATACAATATATGAAATATTAAGAGAACTTGGATTTTCCTCCCATTCCTAAATGAACAAAGTGCAAGGAATGTTGTCATAAAAGTTGAAGGCAAAAAAAAAATCAGAAATAACATTTTTGTTGGAAGAATCCTCAGCAATTCTATTAATGACATTGCAAGCATACAGCAAATTCTTTTACTCAAGGTTTAACTTTTTGTGTGTGTGTATGTGTGTGTTAAGTGTAAAGTAAAACAACTCTAGGCTGGCTCTTGGTGACAAGAAACTTAAATTTCCTCAGGAAATACAGTATTAGCTGGTTGGTTCAGGTCTTGAAGAAGGCAGCAAACAACTAGCATTATTTTTTCTGATGACCCTGATGAGTAAAGATGCTTTAAAGGAGGAATAGGAGCAGGAGATGACCTGAAAAAGGAGTAGAATACATTCAGTTCTGAAGGAAGTAAAGGGAAAATTAGGTAAGCATGAGTTATCTTTTCATGGTGGGTTGTATAATACAGTCATTTCATTTCACGTTACATGTGAACTGGGTAACATTATGAAACAAAGTTTTGGGAACCAACACATTAATCCATATAATCCAAGTGCTCAGGGAAGGGCTAGATTTCCAGTGGCCTGGAGAGCATTAATCTAGTGCTCAGCCAGCATGAGTTTATGTTGTGGCCTGTATCATAGGGTGTACTTGCGGCCTCGTGCTCCCACTCATACAACATAAGGCTTTTAAGTTTTTGCGTTGTGCACTTCCACTAAACAGTCACACCATACCTATCCCTCAAAACTTTTTGCTGCTCTGTTCTTTGTGAATGTCTTCTGCTGAACTCTCTCATGTTTTGAGTGCCCACTGGAGGTTTACCGGACTGGATATTAATTAGTCTTCCCATCATGAAGCCCCTCAGTATATTATTACAGCAATGAAAATATCACCACTTGTGTGTTAGATCTTAGTCATCCTATCTGTAGATTTTGGTGTGAAGCTGGGGTAAATCCCAGACTGAACACCTACAGATTTGAGAGGAATTCAGCTCAGGTTTAGAAGTTAGAATTGTGATTGGGCTTGACTCTCCTGTCTGGATTGATCCTGAAATGTGATGATCTTCTGTTCTTTTAATGGAACAAGGAGAAAAATAGTGTGGATCTTTGTGAGAGACTGTGTTGACTCTTTTGTTCAGCACAATGCACGGAACATGTTGTGTGCAGTTTTCCATATTTAATGGCTCTTTTATCAAGCAGAGTTGCTTTAAGCAATGGAATAAAATGAACTGTGTGCAAGTTGTTTTCTTGGCTTCTGATATCCCCTCTCAATCCAAATATGCTGTTCCCCTATTTACTGCAAATCAAACTGAACATATAAAAAGGGAATGAAAATGTTTATCTGCTTCCATTAGCAAATACCATATCTAACAAAGAGATTCATGTAATGAATAGACAAACACATAGGAGGCACACAGATGTTTTCCCTAAGTTTTTTGGGTTTTTTTTTACATTAATTTCCAAAAAACACAGTTGGCTTAATTGGCACAGGAGCCCAGCACAGAGAGGAACATGACAATTAAGCAATAAGTCCAGTGAACAGAGGTGCCATGGAATATCTATGCACCTTTTGTGTTGGTAGACAGTACGTGCCAAATCCACAGCTCATGTAAATTGGCATGGATTTGTTGGGCCCTGATGTTCTGGCCCTTAGCCTGGGCATTTGTGTATTGGAAGCATTTTGACTTCGTCAGCCAATGTCAAACCTCCTTTGTAAGTCGAAGTAAAGAAATGAACCAGGATTTGTGTGCTAAGACACTTATGGCTGCTTCAGTGCCTTTGCAGGCACCAAAACCTTCAGACTAAAATCTGGACATGGAAAGAAGATGATCTACCTGTAGCACCTGGCTCTACCATTGACCTTGGAGAACTAAGTTTATCTCTTTGTACCAGATCTTATCACTTTCCAGCCTGTAAAAGTGGAATTATGGTATCATACCATTGTGCTGAGATTGTCCATATCTATTAAAAAAAGGGTCAGTGCACTGAGACAGAAAATGTTAGAGAAGATAAAAAGTCTATAATTTTTTATTAGGAATTAAAGTCTACAATTTATGGCTTTTGGATTCACTTATGTGTGTAGTCGTAATCTTTCATTTGGCTACTGTGACTCCTGTAAAAGGTTAATTTGTAAGGGTTAGTTCTGAGAAGTTGATATGTAAATATGTCCTCAGGGAGGGACTGGCCAATTAGAACTTCCTCTTATGGTGCAATATTTGCAACTTCATAACCTTTACTAAGCCTTGAATACAACTTGAGGAAAAAATTTGAGTGTAGTTGGTTTTCAGGGAAGATCCTAAGGTCCATAAATATGAACTGAATTTTAAAACATTACTTAGGTTCTCAAATCTATATTCAGGCACTTAAGGACGTGAAAAAAAAATTCAGAAGCGCTGAGAATTTAAATTTGAGTCCAGTTTGAGTTGGTGAATAACTTCTAGAACTCACCTTACTGATCAGACGTCTAGATAGGGATTAAAGCTATAACTTACAAGTATTTATAGTGACATAACTATCCAGGCCACAGATAATTATGGTTGTAAAGACTTGCTTTTCCTCACATTTCTTAATGAATGTTGTTGCAACCATAGCTCTTTAATTCTCAACTACCTACCTCCATTGTGCCTGAAGGTACCCATATTGAAATGGATTTGTGTGGACTACATACCAAATAAATCTAGGGCCATTTGTAAGAACAAAAAGTTATTTTCACTCAAGTAAAGTCATTCCTGTAGTATATGAAGCTGATGCCTTTGGTCCTCAGCACTAGGCAATCAGCATGAGACAAGGATGCAAGGATGCATCCTAAACCTCACTGATTTTAGTGAGAAAGACATGGCTTAGTCAATTGCCATCATTTGAAGATACTACCTTGAATGCATTGTGACCTTTCCATATTCAGAGAAGACTGTATGGTTGGATTAGGTCCTCATTGAGTAGAAATGCATCACCTTGTATATAATATTGGTCTGTGTATTTTAGAGAAAATGTTAAACTTGCTCTTCATGTTTTTTTGATTCTTACCAATTTTTTTGTTCCTTTTTAGTTGTCTTGGACCTATCCCATTGCTCTCCTCCCTCTGCCCCAAATGGCAGTGGCTCCTAATTTAAAGCTGACCTTTGTCAGTGTCTGTGGGTTCTAGGAGTGCTTTACCCTTTGTTGAAGTGGTTTTTAACTTTACTTTCTATTTTAAAAAAAGATCAGTTGGGAGATTCTAATGCTCCCAATTCAGCTTTTTTACTAGCAGTGCAAGTTAAAAGTCAGCATGGCTGAGAATAAGGAATACAGGGGGAGAACAGGAGCAAGGGAAAGTGCATATTGATGCATCAGAGTAATGCACAGGAAACCTTATCAATGTGGATGTCTCATTGTTTCTGAGTAGAGTCCTCTAGGCAAGGATTGAATATATTTACTGCTAAATCATATCTAAAAATCTCTTGAAGATGTAAGAAAGTACTGAATCCCCATGACCTGTATTAAACTTAGAAACCTAGTTATTGTCTGGAATTTTGATTCTCAGGTATATATTGAAATGACCATAATTTTTATTGGAAAAAATATTTATCCATAAAGCTGTCTTGGGTCTCTGATTATATCTAATGTTCTCTTATCTTTACCAGTCACATTCACAATGAATCAGTAGACACATTTTTTAATAAAAATATGCATTCACTTGAAAAAATTGGAGGAGGGACATGGAAGTAGTAACCGGAGGGAGGAGGACAGGAGGTTGGGATTTTCTATTGAACTAAAAATTCAAATTTTATGTAAAAAAGCACTCTATTTATTTTTTCAGAGCAAGTTTCTTAAATAAGTCTTAACCTAAAGGTTTAGGCTTGTCAAAACCTGGGTGTCCCATTCCCTACGTGTATGTTTGTTTTGACATTTATTAGGAGGTAGATGTGCATCTGATCGTTTCACTCATACAAACTAGTTTTCTTCAGATAAAAGTCTTCTGAAGGACACAAGACCTGGAAAGCCTCATGGGGTCTCATACTGACTTGGATTTTATGACAACACCATGTTGAATTTTCACAACGGTTTTAATCTCACTTCCTACATCAAAAGGAGCCTGATTCATAAAACATTAGTTCTCTAACTATTTTTTTTCCTCCCCTTCTAGAATCTTGCTATAGATCTTTTGGAAATGGAGGTAGATATTGTGTGTTGAATTGATTCGTAGCAGAAAAAAAAAAGAAACCCATCCCTGGAAGTGTTAGTCAGTATTGGCCTAAGGGAAACATCTTGGCAATTGGACAACTTTAATTTCTCAAATATCAAAAAAGAAGGATAGAGAACAAAAAAGTGCCCATAAAATACATGAAACAGATGAATTTCTGTAGCTGCAACATTAATATATCAACACTGTCAAAAAGTCATAATTGTCTCAGCACTGTAACATTATTTATTTAATATTGAGAAGCTATTATTGCACTCTAGTTAAGAAAAAACACTCTTACCTTAAAAATGCATGAAAATATTATTAAAAATTAACACTAAAACTATACAATGTGGCAGTAGGAGGCTCAGCAAATTGATAATGGAATAAAGAGACTTTCAAACCAGGTCAGAAAGTACTATGTGATATCTTTTTGATGACATATGAGAGATGAGACATTAAATATGCCCATTTTCTAGGAAAAAAAAATGAGCCCATTTGTAGAACTCTGCCATCAAATAAAGCTATAAAATACTGAAGGATGCCTATGGTACTGAGACCAAGAATGAAGTAAGGGACTTCGCAGAGTGAGCCTGGCTTTCTTCTGAGGGAAACATTAAGTAAAACATGCTGACAGAGAAGCATAATGAGCATTCATGGATCAAGGAAATGTGATGTGGATGGAAATGTACAAATCCAAAACCGGCAATGTTTCACTTTTACTAACTGTTCATTTAAGTTATGCTTTGACTGTTCGTGTTCACATTGTAGTAGGGCCTGAATGCAATCAGCAAGTTGCTCTCATTACACTAGATGTGTTGTTAAATAAAGACCTGTCATCAAATCCATATGCTTGTTTCAGCTCTGCATTGAAAGTGGAAATGAAGCTTTGCGTCATCTTTATCCATCTTTATTCACCTGTGGCATTGAGTCTGACCACAGTAGAAGCCCCAAGTCCTCAGGGCAATGGATTGGGTTTCTTGTTGCTACAAAGGTTCTAACTGGACTCTGCTCAGTTAAATGTGCATTTGGTTATTTCCTTCTCCTTGGCTGGACAGTACCATCATGAGAAATCATGCATGTAATATTTGTATTTGCAAGATGGGAATGGGATCTCTCTAGGTCAACCTGAAAATGGCTCTGTCCTGGAAATTGGGACTGTTATTGAGAATCTACAGAAATAGGGAATGAAAGAGTAAAAATAACTGGTCATGGAAGTAAAGGAATTGTTAAGATACACGGCAAGTGTAGTTTGCAGAATAGCTGGAATGAAGCTAATGGAGTTTCTGGGAAGAACAAGGTATCACTTTCATGATAGGATGACAAAGTTACAGTGACAGTAGCAAAGTAACAGACTACTACAAACCTGTATGTGATACATCATTTTCTTGCACAGTTACCTGTAACATTCAACCATTACCTGTACCATTAACCATTTAAGGTTTACTGCTGTTGTTCCTGCACCAACTGATCTATCTTTTATGGTAAAATGTTTATTCTTCCAGGAAGTGTTTCAAACCAAAGACCAGAAAGTATCTTCAGTCATTCACACATTGCAAATCTCTTCTTCAGCAGTTAAATTTGCAACTTTTTTTTTTTTTCCTGTTCTGGATCTCCCTGAGTTCAATTCTGAAGAAATATTTGTCTTCCAGAACTGAATCTTTTCTCTCACATAATTTTGAAATTAATTTTACATTCCTGGGTTGCGGATTCACATGAAATGGTTCTGAGGTTTCACAGGACGTACGGATGCTCTAGCACTAAAGTGATGTCTCATTTTAGAAATATTTATTTTGTGGGAAGTGGTTCCTAGTGTCACAACTAAACACAACAAGGAACAGTATGCCTGTATTGATACATGTAGAAGTACAGAGAGCAAAACCTGCATTTAGTTTTTATGTGAAACATCTTTAAAGACAGAAGAAAACACAGTTGAAGAAGGAATGATTATAAAATATAGCAATTTCTTTCTGTTTACTTTGTAGAGGATGCTGCCCAGCATGTAGTAGTCTGATCCCAGCTGCCTACAGCTCAAATGATTTACTAGTCTTTCCTTATGAATGTGATTTCAGCAGAACACCCTGATTTTGGGTTCAGACTTCAACTTCTTTGTGTTTTAAAGGAACTTATACAATAGGTTCAGAATGCCTTTGTTTAGCTACTACCTACCTTATGGTAGGTATTCTTAAAACAGGAATAATTATGTCTCAGAGAAAGTGCATTATTACTTTAAGTTACAACTGTAGGGAAAATGACAGTGGTACTTAAATGAAGCTTGACAGTCTGCATAGCAGGCATCAGCCATCTGTGCTATGGCAGCACTGTTTGTATTTTAATGTTTAAACATACAGCAAAGATAATTAAGAATAACTATAATTAAAAATGATTACAACAAATTACTTTTCCCTCAGCAGTGATGTGTGCCTGTAACTTTTAAGTTACTTGATGAAGTAACCCTTTGGTAAGGCAGATAGGATAGTTTTGCAATTTTCACCCAATTTCTGACAGTTCATAGATTTTTCAGGTTTTTTTTTTCCCCAAATGATGAAAGCATTTTACATACTGGGCTTCATACACCTATTTGATGCACAGTAATTATCACTGAAATTTCATCCTTCATATCAGTATCTTTGCTTTTTTTTTTTTTTCCCTGAGATAAGATTAAAAGTAGCATATTTCTCAAACTGTGCAAACATAATGACAAGAAAAGAACACAAACTCACACATTTATTTTCATTTTCAAAGAAAAATATTTTCTCTTGACAAAAGGAAAACAAAATTTCAAACAGGAAGAAACTAACTTTTAGGTTAAATTAATGCAATATCTGCCATAACTTCTTATACTTAAGAATAATAAGCCCATTTTGCAGCCCCCTTTATTATAAAGCTCTAACTTTTCCATCTGTGTTGAGTTTCCTATGGATTCTGTCCTGTTTATGGGTCCTCATAGAGACAAACATGTTTAAAATGCATGAGATGGGTTAAAGACAATATTTCTTAACTGGTCATGACCACAATTTCAGTTTCTGAGTGCCTCCTTTTGAAGACAAAAATGGGCTCAAAAAAGAATGGTTCCTGCAGTTGGCTGTGGTAAACCCTTACTGCTTCGATCCTACGATGTCCTCAACTGCAGGATGAGATCCTGCACAGAGGCTGTGTGTGGCAAGACCGAGGGTGCAGGCTCAGAAACTTGAAGGTCCTCTGAGGTTCCTGCAGTTTAGACATAATCTATATCTTCTATGATGTTCCACTGTCATCCTTCCAGATCCTTGAGTTTGCCTTTTGGTTCAAAAGGCTTGCACAAAAGGTGTCAGCAACAGTTTCTGTGAGTCACAGCTGCATTTCATAAATCAAGTTATTCTGGTTTTGTAGGTTTTGACTTTTCTAGAGAAAACTGAATTGTTGCTTGCTTGATTATATAGGAAACCATTTGTCTATCTACCATGTATCAGTTTAGATAGAATATTTTCTAGCAACTCATTCAATATCTGAAGTTTTGTGGTGCAAATTTGACTTAGTGTCACAACTGTCATGAGGTGCCTTGCAATAATTTCAGAAAGACTCCAAAATTATTTGACAGGTGATTAAACACAGGGTCATAATTTACTTAGCATTTTTGAGGCAAAATCAGAATGATAGGTAAAGATACTTTGATTTCCTTAGTTGACAGAACAAGAATATAGTAAAGAGAGAATTTTTGCCCCTGTAACTGCTTATTAAAGACATCTGAGTTTCACTGACAAATCTCATAAGAGGACCCTTTTGGACTGTGATGTTCACTTATTTCAGAAAACTGGTAAGTGCCATTTTGCAGAAACTATTATTTGAGGTTCCTCCATAATTTACCAGTGTTTCACTTGACATTGGTAATGTGGCCTGGTGTAAAGAGATTGATAGATGAATTGAAAGTCACGTGTTTGTAAACTGAGACTGCCACCATGGCATTGCTCTTGCCCTGAAGGTTACAGAGATGCTGCGAAATCTCAAAGGAAACAGAACTGTGTAGAGCTGCGTGGTTTGATCACATGCTGGTCACTTAGATTAACAGAATGAAGTGAATATATAAGCGGGACATGAATAAAACATTGCAATAATGTGAGGAAGAACCCAAATACTTTTCCAAACTAATGTTTTATTTACCACTCTAAGTAGTTTAGTGCTGTTCTGGCATGTAATATTTTATGGGTATTATGTTTTATAAAGTTTGCATTGATAAAAGTATCTGCCTTTCATACAGGGCAACCACATGGTCTTCTTGTTTGAGAATAATATTGCTCCATAAGGCTGATTACAGCAATGTTTGAAATTCATTTCATATTTAAATGGTATGGGCCAAATTGAGCCCTGGTGCAAATCTGCTTGTGCCAGTGGAACTCCACCAGAGGAATGTTTGACCCTATGGGTTAATGTAATGAAAAGATAACAGCATACTGTATGATCACATAAATTAAAGATGGGAAATACCAATTAGGTCAGCTAGTCCTTACCCGGGGGACCAATTTAGAGTGTTCCCTATACTCTGCTCTTGAGTGCTTTGCATTGTTTTAAGAAACTCGTGCAATAAGAGTCATGTCTTGGGAGACTATGCTATAGTCCATCAAATCTCACCACTAAAAAATGTTTTGCAAAATCCAGACTAATTTTTATGTAATGCTCAATATTAAGTTTCAATACCCTTGTCATAAGCTTTCTAATTCACTGTAAGCAATAGTATTTTGATTTTTTTCTATTGAGTTTTCACAAGATAGGTCACACGTTCTCAGTCATCACTTACCCTGGTTTCACTTGCAAATAGAATATGGGAGATGATCATTTTTATTTTTTATTTTCTATCATTATTATTGAGTTAAATTGCCCATGTCAAATAAGAATTAATCAAACTACATTTTTGTCTTCATGGATGAAAAAGACAAAAAATTGATGCTATTTCTATGTTGTTTGGGTGGGGGTTTTTTGTTGCTTTTTGTTTGGTTGGTTTTGGTTTGGTTTGGTTTGGTTTGGTTTGGTTTGTTTGGTTGGTTGTTTGGTTGGTTTTTTTGGGGGTGGTGGATTTTTTTGTGTTTTTTTTTTTTTTTAGTGGGTGGGAGTGAGTTTTTTTGAAAGTCTGGAAATAGAAATACACAAGTAATTAGGAAAGGTTTTACTTTCATCCCAGATAACTCAAAGTAGTACTGGAGATTCCAGGCTCAGATGAGATAAAACCCAATTTCCAGATGTGTCTCCAACACTGTATGCTTCTGGCTACAGAGCTAACACAGACATTCAAGCTGTCATGTACAAGAATGGTGTCAGCCAGTGACTGGGGCAACACAACTTGGTGCACAAGCAGTGCCATCACAGCAATGAATGCTTTTTCCCAGTGCCACTGGGTCATCACAACAGATACATTTGTCCTGAATTTGACCTTTTGGTGAAAACAAGACCCTCCATGTGGGTCAAGAAGACTCCATTCCCTAAATGGAGCAAATCTCCTTGCTTTTAGTATGAGAGACAGACTTTGATCCAGTGTGTGCCAAATAGATTCTGGAGTTGTTTAGAAATTGATTGGCTAAATTGTTTCTCATGCTGCAAGTACTTTTTGTCTGAGACAGACTTAAACAATTTGCTTTGGTCTACCGACCTTTTCACATAGAATACTATAACACAAAAAATAAACTAACTTTGGTATCTCTTTTTGTTTAGATAGTATATTATAGCTGTTTGTTCTCTAACTTTGATACATAATTGTTAAAATATTTGGTTTAGATTAGGTGCCTAATTTCACAAAAGTCTTACTATAGGCAATGTAATGTCAAAGGCAACTCCAGCAATTTTAAGCTAACATAAGTTTTCTGTTGCTATGACTTACCCTCTGAGGACTCTGCTTTTATCAGAAGAGTCATAGGATGTCTGTAGATACCATGAATAATTTCCTTGTTTACAATCCTTTTCGAAATGGTGGAGGAAAGTAGTGAGAGACATGTATTAAGTCCTTTAATAATAATGATATCAGTAGCTATAGCAAAAGATTTTTAAAAGTGTACATGTCTGAAAATGGGCCAGTTCCGCGCACACTGTGCCTCACCTAAAAAATCCTTTGCACAGGCTTATCCCAAAATCTTCGTTCGCGAAGTCCAGCCAACAAAAACATGTCTGAAAATATAAATCTGAAATTATTGAAAAACCAAAAGAATGGAGAAAAGTGAGGAAAATACAAGATAGACCAATGAATAGGAACTTTATACTATCTGAAAAGGATCCAAGTGAAATCAGTTACGGCATTAGAAGTACTGGAATGTTAAGGTTAACAATAATTTTCCTTCAAGGCTCACAAACACATAAATGAAATATATTAATATTACTAGTTACCTATTGCTTACAAATCATACAGTAAGTTTTCCTTGATTTGAGAGCTCTTTCTGAAGGGTTGTCACTAACCAGAATTTTCTGTATCTTTATAGCCACATTGTCACTGAAAGTAATAGAACTTTTATTTTTTCAATGGAATTAATTGAGAGAAGGGTTCCAATCTTCGAACCACTATTTCAATGGCTATTGGGCACTCTAACAGGCAGTCAATCAGACTGTTATCTGCACTGAGTTTTTCTCAGGTATGAATGGGCACAGTGCTGTTATTTGCATCTCCCCAAATCCCAGGTCTGATGTCAGGAATGACAGCCCCGCCAAAAACCCCTCCTGACCCAGTACCTGCCACTGTGTCTCCTTCATTTCCCAACAGCAGCAGGGAGGCTTGGACAGTGAGACACATGATCTCTTTTTGTATACACACAATTCTCTAGCAGGTTTTACAGTTGTTTTACAGCCCATTTTTTTAATCACCTCAGTGTCACAGGATGACACTCAGCTTGTGATATAGACCAAGTTAATTTAATTTACGTAAGATGTATATGTTGAGAAGTGAGAACACATAGTTTAAAAATGACTAGCATAGCTTTAGACAGAGTGCCAACATCCTTAATTTGCCTACCTTTTAGATCTACATTCATGAGAGATAGGAGAAAAACAGAAGATGTCACTTTGAATACTATTTCATACAGTCTAAGAATACACTATATGGTCTTAGGTTTGCAGAAGACATCTGATCAGTTTCCATATAAAAAAATTATTAAGAAGGTTAAGATGTAATGAAACAAGGTAAAGAATAGAAATTCTAAAAATAAATCTAATTTGTAGGAGACCTCCTAACTCTGTTGGGTCTTAGTCAGATCAATGGCCAAGCTCAGATATACAATAAAAAATTATTTTGGGTCAACAAAAAGATTATCAATTTTCCTTTAACATTCTGAAAAGCAAAACTAAATTATTTCAGTTCTAATTAAAGGTGCTATTCAGATTAAAACAAAATGTTTTGTTTCGCTTCTTACATTCCATTAAATCTTCGGAGCTCAGAAATATTTAAAAAACAAAGATAGTACATTTGTAAGTCAAATCAATTCTAGATGAAAATGTAAACGTCTTTCATTTAGTATATACCAGAATAAAATATTTCCAACTTGCTTCTCATAAGCTTTAAAATAAAAGTTATCTGAAATTGCCACTCTCTTCTTGATCCAAGTAAGTATTTTTTGTTTGTTTTCTTTAAGAATAACTTTTTGAGCTGTGAAATTTAGAAGGAAATGGCCAGTAAAGGTCATGTATTTATTCAGTACTGTGAATACAATGCAAATAGAAAGCAAGTATATAGATGTTTATATACAGGTATTTGTTCTGTTATTGTAAGGTCTTATTGATTATAATTAAGTTTTCATAAAGCTTGAGAACAAAACATGTGATTTTAAAGAAAATCTCTGCCTAATAAAAAATTAAATGAACACACATAAGCTTTGTTATCTTTTGTATGGAATTTCAGGAAATAGTTGTCAAAATCGGTTCTTCAGGATGCAGGCGTGTTCAAAGTTTAAAAGAAATGGCTGTAAGTAATGATGCTATGCATCCACAGCTTTTATCCTGCCTATATGCCTCACTTTCTCTTGCAAAATTTCTTGAAATGTTGGTATTCTTGAAAAACATTAGAACTAATTTTCTTGTCTTCATTCATAAAGTGTGCCATGTGGGATGGTACCAAGTCCTTGTAGCTCATTCAATTATCCATTTCATAGGGAACTATTTCTAAGGAAGACAAATTTACCAGGCAATCCCTTGTTGCTGAATCTACAAGGGCAGTTGATAGAAAATTGACTCTGAGCCAGATGTTCACATAGAGATATTTTTCTGTTATGAGCTCCTCAAAAGTTTATAATGCCTCTAACATGGGACACTTGACAATTTGTGTCAGGGATTTCCAAAAGTTGGTAACTGAAGGCTGACTAGTGCTAGATTCCTAGTGTGAAGGAGACTGATTCCTGAGCTGTAGAGTTCTCATTCTCATTTTACCATATCTCTTTTTCTTTGCCATCCTCTGTAAAACCTGTTCCTTCATATTGACATACTGCAACTTAATGTATGGAATCTAAACATTTATTTTGCATTCATTTTCAGCAGCTTACTGTAACTTTGTTTGATTTGACCTTTGTGTTTCTTTTTAATCTTTGACTTACACACCGGGTGTTTTCTTTTCATTCAATATTTAATTTTTATGTTAATACATGTTTCATATTTCCTAAGGCTCTAAGACTGCTGATTGTTGTATAAGATCATATTACTTCTCAGGTGAAAAAAATATCTGTAAGAAAGCTCAAAGCTGAGGAAAAGGCTGATTTCTAGCTTTTCTTTAGTTGCTACAAACCTTGGTTATTGACAAAAACTTTCTTGTGTACAAAAGCACAAGGGGGCAGCATTACATTAAAATAAATTGTTGCACTGTGCGTGTGTGTGTGTGTGTGTGTGTGTGTGTCCTTGCGCTGAAGAATGATCATCTAGGTAAAACTAAGGTTGCAGAAAAACAAAATTGTTTCTTTGAGTTTGTTCAGACTGCCTTATTAGTTTACTTGTCCTGATGGGACTGGTAAGTTAGAGGAAAAAAATTCTAAGGCTATGTGGAGTTTCACTTGCTTTCTGCTGCTTGCAGATCCCTCATACACATTCTTTCTCCTGATTTTCCTCCTCTATAAGTATTCATTCATATTTTAAGGACCAGCATAGTTTATGGGATGACTTTCTTTCATTACTAGTTGGCACGAAAAACAACTCTTTGCTCCCTCATCAATATAGGACAGACAATTCACTGTAAAGGATTTCTGCCAACCTTTGAAACTTTCAAAAATTGATCATCAAGGACCCATATGGAAAAACCAAGTTGAAATGGCTGGTTCTGTCGTGACAACACTCGTGTCAACACAGTGAACAGACATTCAGCTGGCTTGATGCAGATTCTTAACAAAGTTGGATTTGGGTAGGAATACTGAGCTGCAGAAGTTTACCTTCAAAGAGCAAGGACGTTTGCAATGGCTTTGAAAGAATCTGGTCATGTCTACAGTGTTCTCTATTGTTTTTCTGTCATTTAATACAAATTATTTTCCAAGTTTTGAGTAATTAAAATTCCCAATGTCTTTTTGTATGGAATTAATCATCTGAGTTGCTTTCTAAAATCTGAATACTAAATTCTGATTTGTCACTTTCAGTTTAACTTAACTGCAAGGTCTGACCTATCTTTGCTGGGTTGGGTCATCTTGATGCTGTGCCCAAAGGATGTAATCTAGTAATTTTTTTCCAGGAAGTACAGTGCCCAGGGTGGCTAATGGAAGTGGCTCTATAATGATTTAAAACCTCTGAAAAATATGAAGGTGTACTGTCTGTATTTGTGTTTCTAGTTTTGTTCTGGTTTTGTTGTTTGTTTTTGTTTGTTTGTTTGTTTGTTTTTTGTGTGTGTGTTTGTTTTTGTTAGTTTGTTTGCCTTTGTTTTGATGCTTGTTTGGTTGGTTTTTTGTTTTGTTTGTGGTTTTTTTTCAACTCTACCTAGTTTTTTAAAAGAGCAGTTATACACTTAGGGACAAATCCAAAGAATGGTATAAATGACTAGGGAAGGGTGTCAGGATTTGGTTCCAAAGACCCAACCCCATCCCTTATTTTGGTTTCATCTCTGGGGATGCAAATATTTTACATATTATTTGACATCATCTTCTGGAAGTACTCCAGAGAATATTGTGTAATTCCACTTTTGTGAATGACTGCTTCCATCTGTGTTAATATATCCACACATTGTTCTCACTGTCTTTCATATACTTTACTTTTGAAAAGGAGAGTTAAAAAGACTCTTCCAGAACCTGACTCTTGAGAGGCTGAGACCCATAATCAGAGTCAGAAGTTTATGGGATTCGCTGCTTTCTGGGGTTGTCTCAGAAGATAAACAGAAGTTAATGCATAATGTAGGTATTTGCACCTGTTCTAACTAAAATTTACTCAGAGGAAAGTAAGAAAATGGTGCCTGGATGTCAGCCACATCAGTAGCCAGTAATGCCATTAATCCTTGACAATCATCAGTTCTCCATCTGATGTTCCAAATGAGCTGCTGCTTCCTTTCCCTGCCAGGAAGACCTGAGAAGTTTAGAAAACAGGAACTGCAGGACGGAACTACAAAAAATTGAAAGGTTGGTAATAAAATTTTTAAAAAGTTATATTTTCTCCTCTCTCAGTATGCTTGGAACCTATAAGAAAGACAGAGTACCTTGTTTTAAGAAGGAAAATTTATGATAGTAACTTCAACATAAAAAATATTTGAGAGATAACTCATTTGTTGCCTTTTCTTTTTCTTTTTTTTTTTTCCTCCCCCAGTTTTTTCATAAAGTGAAAAATACACATTTATTTTGATTAAAAGATGAACAGGTCATGTCACTTAGTTTAAATTCTGTCACCACGTTGCTATGAAAAGTAATCTGGATATGAACTTTGCGCTTAGACATGATTTTTAATACTATAAAAGTGTTTCCTTTACTTCCAACAAACTTGAATCTTTATATCTCACTCTTTCAGCTGTGTTTTTGACCTGTTGCCATGTTACATTTATTGGAGTATTATTTTTTTGTGATTTTTGTGCTTGGTACCTGTGAGAACCTCTCTCAGCAATTTTTTCTTTTTTTCCATCATATAAAATGCCACCTTCCCTCAGTTTTAGAAATCTAGCTACATTATTTTAGCTGTCTGTTCTTCATCAAAAAAAAAACAAAAACAAAAACAAAACTACTGTGTGGAAGATGTTTTGAAGAATTTTCCTGTTGTTTTTCAGTTTTTGTTTTTATTGTTTTGTGTTGTTTTTTTTTTTTTTTTCCTACAAGCAAACATAACAATTGATGTCATCTGCCCCTGTTTTTCACATGGGTCAATAGGTGTTTAGATTATTGAGCTTTTTAGTCATATCAGATCATCAAAGAGATACCTTTTTTCTTCAAAAGAGATTATCTGTGTGTGTCTTACCAATCATATCAGCTTCTATAAGACATAGCTTATATATATGCTCTGGTATCTTCTATCTGGAGATTGGAACAGTTTTATTCTGTCTCTCTATCTCCCTTCTCCCCAAAAAGGCTTTTTCTGATATGAAGCAGTTTTTCAATCTAGTGACAACAGTCAGCACATTTTGTATCTTACTGCTTCTACAACAGACTCATCATTGATGAAATGCCTGGGACTCATCTCTTTCCATAGTAACATCCTATTGAAATCCAGCTCTGGTTACCTATACCAATAATTTCCTTTTCCCTCAGGACTTACCTTGGCTTTTTAGGTACTTTAGAGATCACTTTCATATAAACATAATATTTTTCTCTCTCTAGCTCTCATTTTAATAGACATAATTCATTGCAGTCCAGAATTTGCCTCTAGTGTCCTTCAAAGTTGATGACTCTGTATGTTACTGCATTTATTTCCACAAAATATAAAGAACTGTTGAATAATAGTTGTAGAGAGCATTATTTGTAGGAAAAAAAAGGGGGAGGGGATTTCTCTTGTATTTTAAGTGTAATTTGATTTTAAAAAAAAAAATATTTTGATTGTTTTTCCACAATGTTGTCCTACATTTGATCCAGATAAAGAAGTATTCCTTCTTGTAGTGGTTTTGACCCAGTGTTCACCCAATCTCTAGCCCCCGTTTCCCAGAGAGAAAGGAAAAGGAGAAAAAAAAAAAAAAAAGAGAACCACCAACAAAACAGCCAAGAGAGATAACAGCAAAACAAACTCAGAGTGGCTAAAATACTTAAATTTATTGCTAACAAGATAAGAGCTAAAAAGTAAGAAATAAAACAGTCTTAAAAACATCTTCCCCCACACACACTCCTCCCTCTTTCCAGTGATGCGAAGGAACCGGGAATGGGGGGTTTGCAGTCGGTTGTTGTTTCTGCCATTGCTAATATGAAATATACCCCTTAGACAGCAGTTCTTCTCAATCTGCTGTTCTGCGGGTCACTCCATGGGGCGCAGTTGGGTCACTGCACCGTGATGGTCCTCCATGAGCTGCAGGGGGACAGTTGCTCCAGCATGGTCCTCACCACAGGCTGCAGGGTGGCCACAGCTCTGAGTCCTTCTCCTGCTCCCTTGGGGTCCCTTCGTCTCCTCCTCCTGCTCCAACCTTGGTCGCTGTGTTGTTATCTCATGGCTGAAATTTTCAACTGCTCAACACTCCTAAATTTTTAAATATGTTTTCACAGAGGTGTGGCTATGATTCCTAACTGGCTCAACTTTGGCCAGCAGGCAGGAGGTCCCTCCTGGACCTGGCTATCATTGGCTCCACAGGACAGGGAAAGCTTCTAGCAGTTTCTAACAGAAACCATCCTGGTAGCCCCTTCTTGTACCAAAATCCAGCCACAGAAACCCATGACACTTCTGCGTCAGGATACTCTCCCACCCTGAGCTTTTAACTGAAATCTGTAAGTAGTGTTGCAGTACTAATTACAGTGAATTAGTTTGATATTTAGGACACCTTATCTATAGAAAAAGACTCATGCTTCATACTATTGAAAGTCCCTTAGTTACACATGTGGGACAAAAGCTAGGCAGCTGAAAGTGAGGAAGAGTTTGTTTCTTCAGTTTTGTCAACAAAAAGAATTTTGACTTTTTCACATTATTGGGGACCAAATACCAACTTTTCTCTGGGATTCTTTAGCATACTGTAATGTTGGGATTTTTTGAAGGGCTGGGTTGGTCTAGATTACTTCTATCTGTAAAAATAAACTCAACATCAAGATTTAATGTGCAGTTTGTTTCTTTGACTTAGCTCTTCATTCCACTCAAACTCTATATGCTTAATTATGTCTTTTTTTTTTTTTTTTTAAATCTACAACCACTGTCACTTTCCCCCTGTTTATTGGTCAATTTATAACTTTCATGGGCTGAAGGTAAAGGGGATGGCATTCCTCACTGTCTAGACTGTGAAAATACTGCAAAATTAGGGGAAAAAAGCTCATAAAAATCTTCAAAATTGAATGGCTAACATATAAGTGAATAGTGCAACTGTGAAAAATAATGTATCCTTATTTATCCTCTTCAGCCCGAAGGTCCTTCAGCTTCAACATACTCCATCTTTTCCCTGTCTGCCATTGCAATATAAACCTTTCACAATAAGCATTCTCACAGATGTAAATAAACAATAAAAACTCCCTTCTCCCTCCCAACATCTCTCAAAATGTGCAGAACTTTCTGAAGTATATATTTAAAAGACTTGTAGATGTGGTGCATAGAGACATAGTTTAGCAATGGGTTTGGCAGTGCTGAGTTGCCAGTTGGATTCAATGACCTTAGAGGTCTTTTCCAACTTAAACAATTCTGATTCTTGCCCTGGCTTACCCAACTTGGCCCCACACAAGGTGCACCCAGGCTGCAGGGAAGTTGTGTGCCAGGGAATGAAGCATTATCTCTCACAGCCGCTGCAAAAGGCCAAAGCCAGATTGTCTTTGAGCAGTTCCAGAGAATTTACCTAGCCTGCTGGGAAAGCATCACTACATAGTGTAGTATAACACATTTATATTTTATATTATACATAAAAATAATACACTGATAAATTAGGAAGCATTTTTCCCCCTTGATTTTCATTTTGCAAGCAGCATGACATAACATTCTGGAGTGTCCAAAGATTATTTAATCCTTATATGTGATTTGCAGAAAGTTTTTCTAATTTTATTGTATTTTTATGGTGAGACTTTATTATAAATTGACTTGGTGATGTAAATAGCATTTGCCTTCTGCCTATAACGTAGAATAGAGCTAAAGAATCGATCTATTATTCAGAGGTGCTGCCCTTTATGTAATTCCCCTTGACATTGGGCTACATATCCAGGTACTTAAGCGAGATAAATTTTTAACATGCAAAGCTAGAAATGATTTTTTTGGCAGCGAGTCTTATTTTTTCCCTGAGATTTCTCCCTTTTCAATTCTTCACTTTCTTTCTCAGTTGCTTGCATTTGCTGAACTTAACCACATGTTAAAATCTTAATGTAATATTTTCCTACACTTTTTTTTTTCTTTTCAAATTAATATCTCTACTGGCTAGATTAGTTCCTCAGGTTCTTTCTCCTTCTGTAAAATAGACATGACTGGTAGGACAAAGTGGGTTAATATTGCTGAGTGTTAAATTAATTTTATTCTGTCTTCTAAGTAATGAAACAAAAGGCAAATCTTCTAATTAATGGAGAAGGACTGATTTGTATAAACTTACATGTTCTTTATGGGTTTTAAGATGAGTCAGTGGGTTATATCTCTGCATTTAAATGGATAGACATTTTTAACTTGTGTGGATTATTCAACTGTATGAAGCAAGTTTCTGATCTAGACAGTCATTGTGGTTCAAATACATAGAAAAAAAGAATCAATTTTGTAGGAAAGAGTTTTCTTGGCCCAGGATGAGTGAACTGGCCATCTTGGATAGCACTCCTCACTTACAGTGGGAGTCTGGGGAATCTTGTTTTCTGACTCCAGATCCAAGAACAGAGACATGTTTAAGGGCTTGTGAGTTCATAATTAAGACCTCTCTTCATGGACACATTTACATTTCAAGCTTGGGCATGACACTGAACCTCTTTGTGCTGCTTGCCCATGTGTAAAAATGGATAAACCTTCAGAGGATCTCATCAAATGCTTCATGAAGATGAGACAGTTCTGTAAGACATTCTGATACTACTGAAATGGATGTTTTACAAATAATAATAGTTGTTTACCTGAACTGAAGGGGGAAGAAGATAAGGAGGCATGGGTAAGGCAGACATCCAATTTGTCATAAGAACACAGTTCTCAATGTTTACAAAGTGAACAACTAAGAGAAGAAAAGTCTCTTTTCCCTTCCCAGAAACCTGCATAAACTATACTCAGGATACTAGTTTATTTATCTTTCTCCTTTTCTAAATTTAAGAAGAAAACTTTGTGCTTTCCTCCAAAAAGCATTTCTCCAGTTTCTCTGCATTGCTCCCTCTGGTCACAGATGCTACTGGACTTTTTCTATTAATGGAAAACATGCTTCAGGAAGTTGATGTTGCTCAAGTGTGTCAGTCCCTGTGCTAGACTCTTAAAAGCAAGGAATTACCAGATTCAGAGACACCTCTTAACCTCCCCTCACACCCACACAGCATGTCTCTATTGACAGTGACAGATACTGCATCTTAATAGGGAACCTACTTCAGCCTCCAGCAGAGAAGGAAACACTCTACTCATTAATCTCCTTCATAGTACAGTCTGAACCTTTATTTACAGCCTCAGCAACATTAGCAAGCGTTCTGTGTTGACATATGCACACAGGTTAGGCATGTCAGACAGTATGAGCTTCTGGGGAAAGCTGATGTTTTAATGAAGGGTTTGCCTCCTCCTCATCAGAGGGAAGCGCTGCCTGCTCTGCCATTCACCAGCTGTAAAGTAGCATCCCGATGGCATTCCTCATCAATCCAAGCCCACACCTCTGAAACTAAATACAAAGCTGTTTTGGTGAAGGGCTTCAACCAGCTAGACCTTAAGGTATAAAGCCACATCTCCTTGCAGAAAAAGGTCTTGTTTCTGCAATAATGGACAAGACATGAAAAACTGTAAAAAGAATAGATGTTTGTCCATCGTGTTCTATATTTCTGTGGTGTTTAGCTATATGATCTATGCTTAGGCCCTTTCACTTATATCTGATGGCAAGTGTTGCTTTGCACCACTAGCCAAGAAAGGGAAAAAAAAATCACTTAAAATAATTTCAGAAGGTTGTATGAATCAGTCTGTTGTCTAACAAAAACCTGATCTGAGCAAAGTTAGTGCAAAATCTTGAATTTTGCTAAACTTTGAAATCATTGTGTAGCAGACGTACTCAGAAAATTGGATGAGCAAATAGCTTGGGGTTTTTTACCACCTACATTTCAGAGTACGCACTGCTAGGAAAAGTCTAGGGGTTAGCTGCAAGCTTATGATATGCTAAAAATGTACTACTGTCAATACTACAAAAGCGCCTGTTTGTTTTGAGCAAGTTATCTATACTAAGGATTAAGAATTAGTTATTTTGGTAGGGCTTAAAGAAAACTGAGTGATGCTCTGGAAAAGAAAGGTAATGTTTAATTAAAAATCAAATATTGATTACAGTATTAGAGGGATACCATACACTTGAAATACGATGCTTGCACTCAGAATCAAAGGGGCATTGTGGCTGGTGCATGAGACTCAAACTGAGTTTAATAAGAGTTAGATTTTGTTTCTGACTTTTACTGACAGCAACTTTGTACTTGTCTCTAAGAATTACCCTGCATTGCATTCTCCGTCCTGCCTGAGTTCCATGCTCCCAGAAACAGGGACTGCCTGTGCTTGATTTATGGGATACAGCGACTCACAAAAAAGTTTTGTTTGGCAAGGTGGTCTAATTGCATTGATGCCTCCAGGAACATGTTTGTGCCAGCATGCTGACTCAGTTCATCTCTAATACAGGTTTCTTTTCATAGTTTCCTAAAATTCATTCAGCCTGGCAAGTTTGGAGGGTGAGGCAAAGACATTTGGCCTGTCTGAACATCTCTGTGTAAAAGCACCTGGAGATATTGTGGCACCTAAAGGTCAGCGTGGTGAGGTATACTTCAGAGAGTTCTACAGATGAGTGGTTGGCCAGACAGAAATACTCTGTCTGTGCACTCACGTTAACTACAGTAACTACAAAGGACATCTGGTTCCTTGATTCCTCTATATTATGTCCCATCTTGCCAATAATAGTGACTACCTAAGATCTTCTAGGAAGAAATAATACTCACTTCTTTAACACAGTAGGGACACACCCATGTGAAACTGGGAAGTAACTTGTGTGTGATGTTTACATTTAGAGCATATATTCTGAACCCATGACTCTTGGCCTTGCTGTATTTTATATTAACACATCCAGATGGGTCTCTATCTCTTTTTTTTTTGGTGAAATTCACTTGACCCTTCCTTGCTCACCTATATAAATCCCAATATAGATTTTTTGAGGAATGTCATCAGAAATGTTTTATTCATGGTACAAAATCATACATTGGTATCACAGTGTCTGATCCTTTGAATAATGATTACTCGAAAGCATGTTTCTTATCTGATCAAATGCTTAGAAACTCCTTATTGGATAGGGATTTATAGGTCATTTTCCACTAGATAAGTGACATCCCGTAAAATGAAGGAGGATACTCACCCTAAATTTCTTTAAATTTATCTTAAATATTCTCTAATATCTCAGTAATTGCATTAAGGTCACCTGCTGGGCTTAACATCATTAATCTGCATTGTTCCAATATCCTTCATGGAATAAACCCAAGATTTACCAGTAGTCTTAATTAACAAGTAGTAACAAACTGACTCATGGGCACAGTAATTCTCCAAATTTGCTTGTATGCCCCTGTAATTTTCTGAAAATGCTTACTAGGATGAGATACATGAAAGGGGATTTCAAAGCATGTGCTTAGCAAAGTGTCTGTAGGAGAGGCCAAGTTTTCAGAGACGCAGAGCACTCCTTGTGTAATGGACATAAACCTCCTGACAGGTCTTGCTGCCGTGGCTCCTCTTGCAGACAGGGGCTCTTTGGAGTTCAGTTTCTGTGCCTTCACCCCAAGTGCAGATGGTAGTGCATAGTGTCAGCTGCTTCGTTTTGCAAGGAAGGATTACTCAGATGCAGAAGTCTCAGAGATTGATATCATTGGTATTTAACAAGACTCAGATATTAGGGAGAAAAATAATGCACTTTTGAGGGTGGGGCCAGTTCCGCGCACACTGTGCCTCACCTAAAAAATCCATTGCACAGGCTTATCCCAAAATCTTCATTCGCAAAGTCTAGCCAACAACAACAACAATGCACTTTTGTCATGGATTGCTCTTTAGCTATAAAATCCTAAGTGTTTAGAATTTTATGGTTGGTGATCATTACTAGCTTCCTTTTCAGAGCACTAGAAGAAAGAGAGGTGCTTACTTCTCTTCTGATAACATGATCACAAGTTAAAGATCCTGAAAAGAACAGAAAACTCCAAATGAACAAATTGTGCCACATTGTCAATAAGTCTTCTTTGCATGGACTCTGTGGCAACGAGTTAGCTCTTGGGACACCAAGGAATAGGAGAGTGGAAGGAAATAGTAGAGCCACAGTGCTGTAGAGTTTGGGTGGGATGACAGTCCTTAGGGCACCACAGGGTGGGATCTACAAAATGAGACAAGTCTGTTGTGTGTTTTTGAAGATATTCAAGATGCTCAAGGTAGCCTCAAAGCCATGACAACAGCCATGGAAATAACCATACATTTTTTTACCCAGCTTCTCAGATGGATTTTGCTTGAGACCCTTATTGCCAGGGCCCCATTTACATTCAATGCCAGACAATACACTATGAAACAAGATGGTATCTCATTTGGATGAATATATACTGCATTTTCAGTGTTGAGATAACCTTTCAAATGCCTGTTGTGCTGTTTGACTAATCTTAACCGGGTACCTCTACCCCTGAGAGGAGCCCCATCCTGCTCTTGGGGCAAAACACCTTATTCTGTGCTACTCTTAACCCAGAGATCTTGGGGTCTGTACTCAGGCACTGGAAGGTGGTCAAAACGTCTTACCTAAAGTGATGTAGGCCCTTGTGGCAGAGTTGGATGCAGACCCCAAGCCACTTGACATCTGGGTCTGTGCTTTCCTTAGAGCTATCTCTGGAGAAGACAGCAGCCATGTTCTGTTTGCCTAGTCCTTTAAAAACAGTACTGAAAGAAAAGTAACAGTGAGTCAGTCAGGTTATGAAAAATACACACCTAAAACCAATATTTGGCTGTTTAACTACCCACTGTTGATTAAACTGTTTTTCTTTGTCATGTTCCCTTCACACACCCAGTTTTCTTTGACTTCTACCTTCCAGCTTGTGCTTTTACAAGAAATTATATTGTTAGCTAGTACCATATGATCCTTCTTCTGTGGAATGTGAACTTATTTATTTGATGCATAATAACTAATTCATAACTGCAGTTTCTCTATCCTGGTTGGGATATAGTCCAAGCCTCATTAGATGTGGTGGTGGTAGTGCTGAGGTCGCAGCAGTATGGTTTAGTCTCCTAGGTTAGGTTTTCAGTCCATGTACCTAGGAGAAAGGTGTGCTCACTGCTCCCCCTCCTAACCACACGGTCGCTGAACCCTGGGCAGAGGACACAGAGACCACACAGCTTGGGGAGGGTGCCAACAGAGAGAGCTTTATTCACAAAGCAGGGGTTTTTATAGCCCTTGGAGGGAGTTCAAATCCTCCAATGGGGGGAAAGAGGATTGTTGTGGCTTTGGGCCAATAGGGAGGAGGGAATTTACATAGAGGTGGGAAGGGGTTTCAGGTAACAAGGTGGACCCCACCCCTCTGCTCACAGAGGGGGGCCTGGGAAGACACAGAGGATTTCTGGGAAGGAACACAGGGGATTCTGGGGGGAAACACATGGAGAATTCTGGGAAGGGGAAGATATGGCCTCCGGAGGGGAGGAAACACATGGAGAAGGCAAAAACATTTCAAACAACGTTAAACACTTCAGTGGTCAAAACATTATCAGTGACATTTTGAATCCATTCCCACATTTCCCAGCACTTCTGGAGTAGAATATCTGACCTTCACTGTTTTAGGTCGACAAATGCCCATACAAATACTCTTTCACATACACACAACCCCCCACATTGCACTAATTTACTGGCTCACTCTAAAAGACAGTGCGTTTGTTTCATGGTTTTCATCTTTTGGTGTTGGTTGGAAATGTGAGATGAAAGAAGCATGGACATGAGCGCAACATTTGGCATCGTCCCCAGCTCTCAGCTTGTGACCAGCAGAATATGCTGTTAAAGACTGCCAAAATTACAGAAAATGTAACTAGCTCTACCACCTTAGACCAGCATAGGATTTGTAAGACAAGCTTTAGTATCTGTGGAAAAAATACCTAGCAGAAGTACTTGAATACTGACAGCTTCTTTCCAGTCTGCATCCCACGGCAAAGAATCATTATGTCTTATGGTTATTTTTTATTTACATACACATCAACCTGACAAAATGAGGTTTATGCTTTCTCCACTTTTTAGTTTCCAACTGACTATCATTTTCTTTTAAGATTAAATAAGTTATTTATTGAATTGTAACATCAAGTATTTATTAGGAAATTGCTGGGTAATTTTAACTGTATCTTTTTTAAAGCATAAATCTGCATCCAAGGCCTCCAGTAACTTTGTGCGACTCTGCACCATTAATTTCTTCCAGAGTGACATTCTGATATGAGCTGAACAGATGGAATTGCAGGATTGTTCTAGCAAATTTATCATAAAAAATGCATCCGACACCTGTGTAATTTGCCTAATCATTTTCCTAATAAGCTCCCACCATTAATTATGCACGATTTCCACAATGCAATCAAGATAAAAGTAAATCTGATGACTTAATACCCTTCAAAATAATTGGTTCACCCAACACAAGGCCTCCTTTGCTTTCCATAGCCATTCCAGTTAATTAGAAAAAGGGTGCACCCTGTAGGAGTCAGCAGAATGGAGGCTGAGCGCGTGGTGGGAGGCAGGCCTGCTGCTTTTTTGGGCAGGAGTCAAGGATATTAACTCATGAAAGAGAGGAAGGGGCCCCCGCCTTGCCCCCCCTGCCTCTCATTGCTGCCTCTCGCCCCCCTGCCCACCCCACCCAGCAGCAAACAGATGCGATTAGTGTTCTTCAGCCATCAGAAAACTGACTGCAGGACTCCGAGGGTCTAATGAGAATCAACTTTTCCGCGGCTGCTGTCTTGTGGTGCAGCCCACCTGTCACATCATTAGGTGCAGCATGTGCCTGGAATTCACTTTGCTAAATGAGATTTACAGGCCCCAGTGAAACCCATCCTGCAGCATTCCTGCTTCAATTAGCTAAAGATTAATTGTCTGAGAAAGGGAATGAAAGTTTTACTTCAACTGACCTGAAAATGGTGGGGGGGAGGGAGGAGGG
>VXAU01002136.1:1412830-1426829 GCA_013399695.1 Formicarius rufipectus | reverse complement strand
CGTCGCACACCTGCACGTGCACACAAACATTATCCTACTGCTGTTCCTGCTAACTGCTTGTGCGTGCTCAGGCCGGAGTCGCTTGGTATAAATCTCAGATGTAACCATGGCTACAGAACAACTGGCAATTACAAAATTTCCTCCATTTTTAACGTTACACTAATTATGTTTGAATGTGTTTTAATGGAGAGAGGAATTGAGGAGATGAAACAATGTTCTGCACACGAAGAGCAGACACGAAGAGCCTGTGTCTCACATCTTCAACAGCTTGAAATCCAAGCCCAGGAAAGGTGCACAGCATCTTGAAATGAGCTGGTGTACCTGCAAGTATAGGATACATGCACCAGTGCCTGCAGTATGTGGATTAAAGTTTGAAGTCTGGATGATAACACCAAAACAAGTCCACAAGCCCCCTCATACTTTGGGGGGGTGAAAAAATAGCAGCTTAATCTGAACTCCCTTCAAGATTAAATGATGGTTGCTTGTACTGCAGCACTACTGCTTTGGATGTCCTGCTAGCCAAAGGTGAGGCTTCAAATCTTAAGCTGGTTTTGAATAATCATAAAACTATAGAATGCTTTGGGTTGGAAAGGACTTTAAAGATCCCTCTGCTGCTGTCAGGGTCATCTTCTACTAGGGCAGGTTGCTCAAAGCCATGCCTAACCTGGCCTTAAACACATTCAGAGAAGGGGCATCCACAGCTTCTCTGGGCATCCTGTTCCACTGCCTCATNGAGGAGGGAGGGGGAGCTGGGAAGGGGGGCAGAAAGTATGGCTCAGGTATTCCACATAGGCCTCAGGCAGTGTGGAAAAACGTGATAATTTAAAGGTGCTGCAAATTTCCTACACCTCGTCTGGATGAGTGAAATTAACTAGCACTAAAAGCTGTCAAATTAAAGGTTGACTTCCAGATATTAGCACCTTAAATGTCACTGAATATCCTCCATCTCTCTCCTCTCCATCCTCCNGATGAAACAATGTTCTGCACACGAAGAGCAGACACGAAGAGCCTGTGTCTCACATCTTCAACAGCTTGAAATCCAAGCCCAGGAAAGGTGCACAGCATCTTGAAATGAGCTGGTGTACCTGCAAGTATAGGATACATGCACCAGTGCCTGCAGTATGTGGATTAAAGTTTGAAGTCTGGATGATAACACCAAAACAAGTCCACAAGCCCCCTCATACTTTGGGGGGGTGAAAAAATAGCAGCTTAATCTGAACTCCCTTCAAGATTAAATGATGGTTGCTTGTACTGCAGCACTACTGCTTTGATGTCCTGCTAGCCAAAGGTGAGGCTTCAAATCTTAAGCTGGTTTTGAATAATCATAAAACTATAGAATGCTTTGGGTTGGAAAGGACTTTAAAGATCCCTCTGCTGCTGTCAGGGTCATCTTCTACTAGGGCAGGTTGCTCAAAGCCATGCCTAACCTGGCCTTAAACACATTCAGAGAAGGGGCATCCACAGCTTCTCTGGGCATCCTGTTCCACTGCCTCATCACCCTCACAGTAAAGAATTTCTTCCTTAGCTTTTGTTCCACCTCTGATTTTGAGTTAGAGACTGTTTTCCTCCTGTTCTGCATGGTATAAAATATCGGGGGAGTGGGATTGTTTCCCTGCTTATACAATGTGTAAAATTGCATGCACTGACTGTGGAAAGCTTTATGGGATCAAAGGAGCCAAACCATTTTGTCACGAATTGTGCTCTCAGCCCCTAGGTCTGACATGTCTCCTGTTTTGTCGCAAGGATCTGTGTCATCAAAAATCGTGTGTCACTCCAACAAATGTGAATGGAACCAGTAAGTCCATGCAAGTGAGTGCCTCCTGATCCAGCTAAAGTGTGGGAGGAACACTCCCAATGCTTCCTCTTTATTTGAATGTCATGCTGGAGGGACATGTCCTGCCATCCAGGTTATTCTGGGGCTGGGCATCAGCCTCAGGGCTTTTCATCAGCAGAACCTCATGGATGCCTGGCCAGGGTGCAGTTACAGTTGGGTCTTGTGCTGGGGTTGATGGAATGTCTTCAAGCAAGATGATATGAGACAAATAGAAGTTAGTAAAAGTGTAGCATGGTACTTCTGGCATTTTGAGCTGGGGGCGCAGGGACACTGTGCAACAGGTGTAAGCATTTGAACAGTGGGGGTTTTTTATAAGACTCTGATTTGGTTCTATTTTGCTGAGGGGAGTCAAGAAAAAACCCCAACAAACAACATTTTGCAACATGCAGTTCCATCTTCTTTCCTAACCTGGTAATTTAACATGCATGCACACCCACTGCTGAAGGTGGGGTGGGGATACTGTTACAAATTTCCTTGCAGCAGTGAGCTCAGGATCCCAACTGTGTCTTCAGCGGTATGAGCCAGCTTGATTATGCTAAAGCACCCCTGGATCCCTTCCTCTTTTGTTTCAGTCTACACAGGGTTTTAAAGCTTAAACATTTGACATGCTTGGGTAGTTTCTTCTCTAATTTTATCCCAGCTGACTGTGCAATGAGTTTAACTCAGAGCCCTTAGGTGCAAGCCACTTTCCACAATGTATATTAAACCTTATAAAACTAGCCGGTATGTCATTACCCAGAATATAATTACCTATATTGGAATTTGGCCAGGATACTGGGGCTAATATTGTTAGCCTTGCAAAAATTGGCGTGGGACTTTTTAATGACCACATGTGGTCAGTGCCATATGTTTCCAGCTCATCTAAGGGATGGTACCTCTCACAGCCATGCCCCCTTGAAATCACTTCAGTGTAGGAAAGCAAAAGCTCAGAGGCCAGACAGGACAGACAGTGCTAGTTCAGAGACTGATGACATCTTTGATGTGGAGCAGAGAGAACTCTGTGGCAAACCCTAGTGTTGCATGGCCAGGAGCTCTTACTGACCCAAATTTCCGTGTTCCCTCCCTTTCTTTTGCCAGCCTTCACAGCCTAGTCCCATAAGAAGAGTCACTGCCCTTTCTGGATGTGAGGTATTTTATGTAAAGTTGATTTTTTTTATCACTCATCACATATGTGATTTCATCCACTGAAGATACTAGTTTAGACAAGATTTGTCTAAACCGCAAACTCAACTGGAAAAGTTCTTTAAAGCCCTTTTTTAAGTTTTGTGTGTTGTGTCACAGGCAGTCATAACATGCCCTGACTGAGGATGACTGTGCTTTAGAGTGATTAAGCTAACATTAATATTCTCATTAAGGGGAAATCTCGTTTAAATAGTTGGTACAATATTAAAATGTTTGCTCTGTAAGCCACTGTGAAGTTTGGGATAGACTCTCTCTCAGACAAAACACATGTAATTTACCACTGCTCTCTGATCGACCTGATGAGACTCACCTCCATCTCATTCTTCAAAATATTTGTACAAGCATGAAGAATCATTGGATTTTGAGCACCTCTGGCATAATGTAATTACAAGGTTCAAAATGAAGCTTGTATTGCTCTCTGTTTCCTTCTTATCCTGACAAGAAGGAGTATTCAGTGTCCTTTCTCAGTTTCTTTTTTGGGACTCTTCTCAGACTCCTCAGAGAGACCAAGTCACCTGGTCGCATGCTACTGATGTGCATGGGGTTCTCTCCCCACTTTACTTACTTCTTTCCTTTGAACTGCTAAGCCATATTCACTTTAAATTGTACAATGAAACCCTCAATTTACTTTAGCCTGCAATAAAATAGATTTTCATTATAAAACGTTTGATGGTACTGCACTACTTCTGGCCTATGTGGCTTTTTAAAGCAGTAGAGGTGGCAGAAAAGCAATGACCTCCAACCTCTGTTTTAAACCTAATTCTCTCTTGATTGTCAAAAGTTGTGAAAAAGAAATCAAATCTATTATTGGACAAGGTTATCATTAAGGAGGTTGGCAAGCTTTCATCTTTACAACCTTCAACTTTACAGCTATCCTTTTCTTGAGAGATCATAGTTTGGCTTTAACGATCTGTCTTGCCACTGGTAGTGTTTAATCTTCCCTTTTTGATTAAACTAATAGAGATGGTTTTGCCCAGTCATCTCCAAGACTCTGTTTGCTTCACGTGCCCTGGACTTCTGACTGTTACAGCTTTTGTACTTGAATACAATGCAAGGCTGGTATTTGTGACTTTGGTTGTCGATATCATCCGAATAATGGTCAATTCATATAATTGTGGCTTCATTTAGATGTGAGGAAGATGTGGCAGAGGAGCATAAAGGAAAAACAGATCAACAGTCGTTATTGTCATAGGGGTTAAGAAGCTCATAATTTCAGCATCTAGGTAGACCTGCCACTGTGTTCGGATAATTAATTGTTAGCAGTGACAAGGCAAGCCTTTGCCAGATACTCTTGTTGAGAAAGTATGAACTCCTTTTGATTCCTGATTACATCACAAGTGACAGATTTTCTAGAGTCACCCCAGACCTCGTGTGGCTTTTTTGAAGCAGGAATAAACTCACACTTCGGGCCTCATCGCAGGTGAAGAAGCATGGACTGGCTGTAAGCAAGTTCATCCCCTGATGTTAGGAGCATGTCTGGGCAGGGTTTTGTGCTGTCAGAGGGTGCTTGACTGGAGAGTGCTTTGGGGCTGGAGGGAACACTGACTACTCTGCAGGGTACTCAACCACCACAGAGTGACTTGCTGGTGGTAGCTTTATCCACTTTTACTGAGATCTCTGCTTCTACAGAATAAGCCCTGTTTGGGACTTGTTATAACCTGCATCAGTTGTCACTAAACTTCTGCATAAAAATTTCAGAGATGGATGCTTTCCTTTAAAAGACTAAATTACCTGAACCAATCCAACTTCAAGATAGGGGCAGTTTTTAGGGTTTATATAATTGTGATATTCTGACCAGGAGTATTTCAGATAGTGTGGCAAAGGAGGGCTCTGACAGAGTTAGATTTTCAGTGCATTTTTCAGTGCTTTGAAATTCAGCCTTTTGAGAGGGACAGTAAAATGAAGGCAGCAGGGGATGGGAGAGATGAGACGGTGATATACGGGAAAAATCTGGATCTTTTTGGGAAGACAAGGCTACCTGCCTTCAATAAGATTGGATGTGTATCTAATTAATGGCAGAGTGTCCAGTGGTTTTGGAAAGCACTTACTAACTCAAAGAAATAATTCATTGTACAATGGATCCCTAGCAAAGGACCTAACTGTGATCCAAGCCTGGACCACTATCAAGCTTGGTTTCTCCTTGCATCACATGTTGTGATGCATATTTGCATCCCTTCTTGAAGCCAAGATCAATGAGTGAGAAGCCTGTTTTGTATTCAATCATCCTTACTCTATCTTAAGCTAATAAAATTTACCTTTATGCTATTTTGTGACATTGTTTTGGGATGTCGTAGGTCTATTTACTAGGTCTTTATTCACACCCATGTCTCTGGTACAATGAGGTTGCAGAGATGTGCAGCAAATTGTATAAAGACCTGTCTACACCTTCAAAATACATTTTGAAGTTGATGATCTGCAAAATAAAGTTGACTGTTTCTACAGCAAGGTGATGTGACAGACTGGAAAATCTATTAAGTTGTTTTCCTATTTGAAAGAAAAATAAGTGCAGAACCATAAATAAGGAGGTGAAGCATAACTACGTAGCACAGAAATGTGTGTTAAGTAGCACTTAATGGGAACTTTTTACAATTTGTTCCTAAGACCATTGCTGACCTGTGAAATTTTAAGTGTGGTAGAATAAAAGCTTACTAGATGGATCTGGTGATATCAACTCACAGGCTGCTCTGCAGAACACCTCGAAAATTGAAAAGGAAACTGTACTTAATTCTAAAGGTTCCTTTTCAGGTGTATTTTCTGAACGTTTGAGGTCCACAAAGAGGAGATCTTGGTATCTAAGGAAAAGAGTATTTTACCAGAAGTTTGAAAATACATTTTGAGTTGTTTGGTGGGGGATTTTTTTGTTTTGATTTTTGTGGGGATTTTTTTACCCTCAAAAATTATGGTAATATTTTTTCAAGGGATTTCTGAGAGCTGCTGAGGAAAAATTTACCTCCGGTGAAGTTTACTGGTATTGGTATTGTTATAATGTAATCATCACTTTCAGTGTTCTTTCACTTTACCTCTGACTGGGTTTTCCTTGCCAGAATTTAGACCCTTTCTACATATTCCATTAAATTTTACTGATTTCTAATGACGTGTAAGTGTCTTCTAAGAAAGAGGCAAGGGAGATAATGTCTTAAGAATCACGAAATACTCACTTTAAAAGACACCTTTCCCATGCTAGTGCAAAGCCCCACTATTTTCTGTTTTTTTTATACCCCGAATTAATTATTCAGTAATGTTGGGTTTATTGCTACAGCTATTATTTACCTTTCAGATAGTCAGGCTTGAAAGAGGCAGTCTGAGGCCATTGCCCCACTATCCACCAAGGTAAAAGAACCAGAGTTCCTGCTGGGACATCCTCCGTCTCAGCCGCAATGAAGAGTAGGAGACTATTCCCATTCTATTTTTTTTTTTAAAGCTCCCTCTATTTCTGTTGATACCTAAATAGAGATTGCTGACTTTTTGGTATTTCTGAAAATGTCTGCCTTGTCTTAGCATTCTCAGCAAATGGGAGTTCAGCTCTAGCGAAAATTTGGCTCCTGGTCTGTATACTTATGGCAACTTCCTCTGTGAATAGTGAGCTCTGTTGTTAATTACTGTAAGCTGTGTTATCATTTCATCTACTGTTGTTTCTTCTGTTAGGCAAATTTTCTGTTTCTTATAACTATCATGGTAGTGTTAATAGGCCTTATTCAAGAACTTGGGCCTCATGCTATACAGAAATAATGATTATTAACAGTTTCCTTTTTTAGCTTGCTTTCTTAAAAAAACATGGGTTATGCTGGCATGATGTTTGTCTGGCAGCCTGCTCCGAATAACTTTGTAATCTTTTAATTAATTTCAACCAAAGTTTACTGTGGGAGGTCTACCAATTTTGTGGAAATCCTGGCTATCAGCAAGAGGAAAAGGTGATGCAAATTAGGGTTCCTGCAGCAAGGAAGACTTGTGGTGAGCTCACACGATTTTCTTTCTGGGAGCAGACATGTGCTGGCTGGCCAAGCAGCATAAATATAGCTCTTGTGCTGTCTCTTCCCTATTCAGTAATTAGGAAATCCGGGAGGGAGGTGCTGTGCTGTGTCCTCATTTTGAACATGAATACAAGAGTGGAGAGAGGTTGGAAGCAGTATAGAGGAAGACTTGGATATATTGAGTGGGGATTTGGGAAACAGTCTTCATTAGCTCTGCTGGTCTCAGATTAACTAGACTTATTTTTTAGTGTACTTGGGAGTGCAGATACTCAGAAGGATTGTAATGGGAGTCTTCCTAAGGAGAACTGAGAAAATCCTGGGGAAATTCTAGAAGTGATGATGATTTTCCCAACTATTGACAGTAATTTCATTTGTATGTGATGTACAAGTAGATCATTCAAATTTGTGCACATTTAAACATGTAGAAGTGCATGTTTAAATTATCAGCTTCCTATTTTCATTCTGAGTTTGTTTAATCATTTATAAAGTCAGTTGAAATTTTGTCAAAGTTAGAAAATTTTTCCAAATTGGTGATAAAAATCACAAGAATAATATGTTTCACTTGGAGATTACCATGAATGAATACACCCCAGAGAATGTTTAATACTCTTTCTCCTTTCCCCCTCCTTCCCTCTTTTCTTTACTTTTGGGTTCCAGACAAAACCCATTTTGAATATCACAGAAGCTCTGTATTGACTTATGTCATGGGTGGAGTGGGAGGTTCTGACAAGGTTTATTAGAGAAGTCCTCCTCTTGGGTCACAAGGTGCAGAAAGGACCCCCTTGCTTTCTAAACTCCTTCTGAGAGAGGAGCCTAAGTGTGGATGGATCCAGGCTTAACCCCAGACTATGTCAACAGTTTAAGTCCAAGCGATGATAGAGGAATGACTGAACATTTATACAACTAAGGATGGCAAATCAGATATATTTTTCTGCAAATGAGTGATTTATTATGTTAAATGATTAGAAAAACAATCTTAATCAGAATTATTTACCACACAGTACAGAAGCTAAAACTACTAGTGTAGTGTAGTATAGTATATAAAATCAATTATATTGAAGCAATTCTGTTAAAGCTGTCATAAACAGAAACTATTATTAAGTAGAAATTGATGTCACTCACCCATACCAACTACTGTGGGCAAATCTCTTTTGCTCAGATTCAAGGAGTAAGCTTGAGGGGCGTCCCCACCCCAGGAAGGAATCTCCACATGCGCTCTAAGAAGGGGTCTGTTAGAAGAACCTGCAGTTTGAAAGTGGGACTGAACTTTTATAGCATAAAGTGATTGTCAATCAAGTGTTCCCAGGCCATCTGTGTCAGCTTACTGTTTTTAGATAAGGATACTTTACCATATCTGCCACATCTTCACTTCATTATCAGGATATCCAAGAGTCAGACTGGTTTTAGCATAATTCAATACCAAAAGCAGCATGACAGCCACTCTCAGTTCACCACTGATTGTTTTGCAAAATAGGCAATTTTTCAAGTTGTTTTACCCCATTCCAAATAGAACATCCTGCCACATTCCACCTTGTGACTACAGTAAATCATCTTTACCTCATGAAGGGGCAATGCAGGTACCGCTTTTCTCCATGCTATAAAGGTGCTCGATGCATGGCAATTATATCACTGTCAAATATGTTGAGATTTGTCAATCTCCTAAGTTTTGCTATTTTATCTTAACTCATCTAGTTTGAAAGAGTGCACTTTTGCATACAAAATTATTGCAAAAATGAGCTAGAATTTAGTTAGCAATATTATAGGGAGAATAATATAGAATTAGCTACTTATTCTGGAAAGAAACACTGTTATTATTTCACTTTATGTACTTCCAGAATGGTTAATATCCTCATTTGCTGGATTAGGTACCACACTCATATATACAATGATTGCTAATAAAAACCACATTCCAATTAATAACATTATAACAACAGGATGTAACATTAAATTCAGAATGTTTGTTGCAGTTGGGGACCATCCAAACCAGTTATCCACCAGTGATGGTCTTTATCCCTTTTCACTTGCTCTAGGATGTGGTGAATTTTTTCCACATCATGATGGAGAGTGTTTAATGTTTTTTGACTATCCTTTTTCAATTGTTGTACCAGTTTCCATGGATCAGGATGTTCCAACAGTATTTTTTAACCAGAGTAATGTCCATTCTAATAGATGCTGGAGACAAAGTGCCATAAAACACAAAGTTGACGCGTATGTTCTGGAAGAGAGTTTCTGGTAGGAAATAGTTGAAATCATATCCTGACATGTCAGTGAAGCTACAGATGTGTAGATTTGAATGGTTAGAAAGCTGGATCTTTTTGCTATCTATTGGTAAATTATCACAAGTGGTCCTTAAACTCACACATCTTGTGTATGTCAGGTTGGATTCAGGGTCATTGCCAAAGTACATTTCAAAGTGATAGACACTTTTTTCTGTGTCAGACATCTTGGGCTTTCAAAGTGTTACTTTCATTATGTAATTCTCTCACCATGTATACATCTACATCAATTGTTTGCCATGCGTGTGTATGTTTCTAAAAGCCCATACACATTGTTCCAATGGATAGAGCACAGTCCTGTTGTCACTCAATCCCAGTGCAATGACTGGGTGTAGGGTATATAACAAAGCATTGTTCATTGTTAGGACAAAAGCTGTGGCCTCACCAATGATGGGATCATGGGAAAATTTGATTAAAGAGCACCAGAACTGAAAATCTCGCTCAAATTTGATTGCATTGTGCCAAATTACCTTTCAAATTTCAGTGGGTAAAATTTCATTTTCTGCTTCTCCGATTATTGCAGTAGTGATAGTTTGTAGCCACAACAGCTTGGACTCAGTTTAGTGCCAGAGACTCATTACTTTGAATAATTCCTAAAGGATTAGCCATCAGTTGGTGATTAGGATCTTGATATTTTTCTGGGACAGAAAAGAGAGTGAAAGCAGACCACTGAATGTTTCCTAAGGTGAATAAGGAGGATTCTAAAGTTTGCTCCATAGTACTCATATCACTAATGGTTATGCATAGTTTATTAACTGGGGTTTTGACATTTATGGTGTATACCCCACCCCAGTTCCTCACCTCCAAAGAATATCCTCTTGTTCAGCCAGGAATACCATCCAAAAAAACAGGTACATAAAAAAGGCAAATACTTTGGTTTAATACTTGCCACAACAGTTTGCATGGACATGTCTACTTTCTTTAAGGACCAAGAGGGATTAGACAATATTTGTTGTTGTCCAAACAATTTGACTACATAGTGAACTGTTCCGTGTCAATTTTCCAGGTTTTTTGATAGTCATTTAGGTTCAGGGTGAGACAAACTGGTGATGTTTGTGTTTTGTGTTTCTGTCTTGACTTTTACTTCATGCATGGCAACATCATCTTCCAGAGTATCTTGTAGGCAGATACATACAGGCCCAGGAGAACTGTTGTGTTTGTAAGTCCATGCTTAGGTAGGCCTCCAAACTCATTGAAACATATTTGCTCTCCACTGTAGTGTTCCAGGTGTTACTGTCAGGATGGTGATCAATGGCAGCCATTTATCTGTCAAATGAAACAATGTGTATCTTGGCAGGTGTGGTGCATGGAATAGGGTAATTTTCTTAGTGCAGAATCTGGGAAATATCTGTCTGCAAGTGATCCTGCATTGATGACCATTAGAGTAAGTAGCCACCCAGGATAATGGTTTTTGAATGTCCGTCAGAGTCATAGGTACAATTACAGTTTCGGGTAATTTGACCATGACTGGTTGGCCCACCTTTAGATTTGTGCTGAAAGGTTTCAATTTTGTCATTTGGACTGGATAGAGGAGACACAGGGCTCAAGAAGGCTCTTGAAATAGAACTATCCAGTGGTCTAACTCGATTATTTATGTGATATAATACAAAGGATAACATTTTATCCTGTTCAGATTCACGGGACCTAAGGTAGTGTTTCAGCAAACCATTGGCACACTTCACTGTTCTGTTTGCTTGGGGATAGTTAGCTGTATGGAAAACCCATTTGATACTCTCCTTTTTTTGCCCAATCTTGCACCATCGCCCTGGGGAAGTGTCATCCATTGTCACTTTTTAGAGAGTCTGGGACAAGGAGAGTGGAAAACCAATTACAGAGTCCTGAAATAGCAGCTTTGGCATCAGCATGTTGGCTTTTAGTGGCAACTAACAGAGCAGATACCACTTCCACACCTTTTAGTATGTACTTATATTAGGTGTTCTCAGAGGTCCAATACAATCTATTTGCCAAGTGGACCAGAGTGCCTTGTTATTTTTCATTTGTAAAGACCTGGTCTAGGAGTCTAAGATTTTGTCCAAGTCTTCATTAGCACTGGGGACATCGTGTGAGAGTGCCTTTACATGTTATTTCTGGTCAATGGCCAGCCTCTACTTTGTCCTTCAAACAAATTAGACTTCCTGTCCAGCATGACCTAATTTACAAAGTAATTGGTTGCCCAGATGACACCAACAATGAGCATCTTCCAAGTCATCAAATTTTATCTTTTTAATTTTTGTCATCTGATCCACTTTGTTGTTCCAGTAAGTCTGTAAGTCTTGATCATTGGCCTGAGGTTTGACCCATTTTATGTGGATTGATCAGGATTGAGCCTGTAACAGTAACCATTTCCAAACTTCCTTTAGCCAAATTTTTAATTTTATTTATTTTATTTTGTATTTTAATGTTAAGCTAGTGTTCTGGCTGGACTCCAGCTTCTGGACAAATTCCATCTTAAGTAATTACATCTTATGTAATAAATTTCCCTATCTGGCGTTAATTGGAAGTGCTATTCTTCACTTCCTGTCCTAACATCATCTATAATGTTGCTGTGTGATATAGGTTACTTTGGTCAATCCTGGGAATTGCTGTTTTTAATAGATAAATACTTATGCACTGGGCAAGTTTCAGAACAAAGGAGCTGGAGAGATATACCCACCTTCTGTGATGCATCACCTACAAAGCCTGAATACGGCCCTCTTCAAATAAAAGCATTACTACTAAAGCATTAATAACCACACTCTCCTCCAGTACATGAAAATCTTAAACAAGAGGATATAAACTTTAATTTGACTGAAAAGCATTAGAATGGCTCTTTTTAGCTGGAGTGACAAAGATGCAGAGTTAAAGACTCTGGATTTACTCTATGGAGTCACAGAGACCTTGTTCAGGGTAGGCCTGGACATGTGCAGACAGCCATGCCTTTGTGTGTGGCTACAGTGGAAGGAGGAAACCTTTGCACACAGTAAATCAAGTGAGAGTTCTTTACTACTGTTTTTGCAAAATTAAATTTCTCTAATCTCAAGTGGTGTTTACAATATAAATTAGATATTCAGTCTGTTAGCATCCAATATAATTAAAACCAGAAAACTTGTTTCTATTATTGTTTACTGTTTACAGACACTCATAAATTCTTGGGAGTTTTGGCCATATTGGCTGCCTATTCTGAGTTAGCTTTTCTCTAGTTGCACGTTGAATTTAAATATGCAGCCTTAACTACTGAAAACATTTTCTTCAAGTTCCTTTTGTTTTGGGACACATGCTGACAACCACATATGAAGACAAATTTCAAGAAAATGTGTTTGATAATGCTATGCACAATTAAAATGACTGTCTCTGGAATTGCTTTCCAGATGTATATGCTTGGATACATTGGACATAAATTACCATTTTTTTCAGCTTTCTCAATGTTAGCACTCTTGTGTGGAAGAATGCTGGATTATGGTAACATGGCTAACTATTTTGTATACCCACGGGTTTGGTTTCACTGGCTTTTTGAAAACTCATGAGGCAAATTCATGGACATCGGATTCGTCTTCCATATCATAAGCTATCAAGCCTTACTTGACATTCTGCCATCAGAGTAACGTCATTGTGGGCTAGAGATCTTTCCTGCAAGTCCTAATACAGAGACTACGGGTGACATGAGGATTTAGTACAGTGCTACTGTCCCATACCTTATTGCTACTCATGGGCACTTTATTTCTGAGCTGAATTGGTGTACCTTCATATTTCAGCAGTTGTACCTTATTACATCAAGGTCTTGGGGCCTGTCAAGAACGTCTAGCACCAGGAATTTCCTCTGAGATGTAAGGCCTGTTAATTCCTTTTTGTGCTTCATCCACATTGTATCTGAGGTATGGAGAGCATGTGCTTCTTATTAAAGAACTAGAAAATAGGTGTGTAAATGTTTCTGTGTATTGTTCACTGACATGAGAATTATTCATAGATGTCTGGATACTGGCACCTTTTCCATGACTATCCATGTAAGTTAGCTGCTATGAAAATGTAAATTAAAATTTCATTATATGATAGAAAACTCCCATCCTTATTTTTCTGTTCAGACATCTTTGGGAAGTTGCCATTGAGCCTTGAGTATAGGTTTTTACAGGGTATTAAATATATAATTAAAGCAGCCTTGAAATTTTAGGACGTTAAACAATAAGACTGACCCTCAAACATCCTTATCATGGCTTGTTTTGCAAGCAATATGTACCTTGATGTACAGGCTGGCTGGCTGTAAATCAAAACTGGAGGTCTTATTGATTAAAGTCTTCCTACAGTGGGGATTAAAAAAGCACATCTTATCTCACTATCTATTTGAAAGATATAGATTCCTGTTATTTGCTGAAGCAAGGGAATGTTGGCTGTATCAAGTTCTTTACATGAGGACTGACCTGACTAGATGCTCATTTGAAGATTTAACTTGCTATGTTGGAGGAACAGTCCAGCCACCCTGGGAACAGAACTGCTGCATCTGAACAGCCCTCAGACTGCACTGAGCTGGCTCTGAACCCTCAGAATGCTGAGTGAAAGTGGGGTGGTTTTGCTTGTTAGTGTGTTTGTGTTTTTTTGTGTTGATTTTTTTTGTGTGTTTTTTTATTCTTTGTTTGTTTGTTTATTTTAAATATATATTTTTTTTTTCAGTTAGATTGGGCTATTTGTTGTGGTTTGGATTTGGTTGGGTTTTGGGGATTTGTTGTTAGCTTTTTGGTTTGTGGTTTGTTTTTGTTTTTTTTTTT
>VXAU01002136.1:1385753-1406114 GCA_013399695.1 Formicarius rufipectus | reverse complement strand
AAAAAAAAAAAAAAAAAAACAGTGCTGGGCAATATTCTGTTCTCACTCCATTACAAATCCAATATCATTTCATTGACACCAGTGGGGTTTCTCTAGAGTTAAGGTGGCGTGGCTGAGAACTGAATTGTTCTTGCATGCAGTTAATGTGCTCAGATGCTTTGTTTGTATTTAGATGGAAATCAGATATGCAGTTACAATTTCTGTCGGAATTAGCTCTGTTAGTTTTCAGTCAGTTTGTATTTAAACGTGCATGTATGTCTGTGTGTAAGTGTGTGTGTTTATTTGAATAATGAATGTCATGAATAAAATCACACTTTACCTTCTGGAAAAGAATCTGACTTAGTCAAATTCATTTCTTCAGCTAGTTTTTCCACCTTTCTTTTTTTTTTTTTTTTAAAGAGTATTTTTATAAGGAACAGCTTTGTGCTGTGGAGAATTGTTCAATGCTAATTGTATCTCAGCTCTGATCTAAAGGGAGCATTTTCACTGGAAAAAAAAAGGCATTGTTTAGTCTTTAGGTCAATTGAATCTTTGGCCTTTCTGCCAAGTCTGTCAGCACTGGTGCCAGTTACTGAGCATGGTGATTTCTGTGATATCAACACTTGTCTTTTGGGGATCACACTGCAACCTTTGTGATCATTTCCTACAATCCACTGCAGGGCAGAGTCTTTCTAATCTGAGCACACGGGGACTGTTTAGCCATTCAGATTAGCCAAAGATCATGCTGCTACTGCAACACTGATGGTGTTCCTACTTGAGGTGTGCAGTCCAGGGTTTTTGCATGAAAACTGAATCTTGGCAAAAGACTAGTTAAAGAAAGGGTGACATTCAAGCCCATGTAGCAAGAGCAGTAACACACTTTGTGTCATCAAGGCTGGTGTGTGAGTGGCACATACACCTTTTTCTGACCCATGTGTTTGGGACCATGTGTTGGAGCTTGGCATTCTGCATTGGAAACCACACTATTTTTTATTTTTTTTTTACTTTTTTGAAACCTGAACCTAAAATGGAAAAGGGATGACAAGCAGAATCTTAAGTGACACAAATTCTAGGTTAGAATATGTAAATTGTAGATGAGTTATGAATTGTTTTATCTGATCCGTTTAAAATTATGGTTTTGTTATAATGTTTTGTTTAGTTTAATAGCACAGAAATAATTTGCCTATTCATTTTAACTCTAATTTCTATTAATAGAAATATTAATATTTTCCAATTATTTTATCTTCTGTTTATATAGACAGTTTCACACTTTGGTTTTGTATGTTATTATATATTACAACTTTACGATGTGTTTGGGTTTGTGGGACTGAAGAAGACTGAAACTGCATTTAAAATTCTCCACTGTATTTCAAAATAGGCTCAAAGGAAACATTTTTTTATCCCCATTACCATTTTAAATCCTTCCCTTAGCAATTTGCTACCTGTATTGATATTCACAATTTGCACCATTAAGAAAAAAATTACCATTAAGACATGGTAAAAAAAAGCAAGAACGGCCTTACTCAATATTTCTGCAAAGAAGTAATTATTAATATGACTTCACAAACTGCGTAAAATATCTTGAAAGAAACTGGACTCGTAGTAGTCAAACCCTGATATTTTCACCTCTGATTTTGCAATGATCCTGTCTTTTAAATAGCTAAATATATAAATGAGATCTGAAAAAAAATGTGACAAATTTCTCTAGAATCAAAAATTCCCTCTTTAGTTGGGGGCAAAATACAGAAATTTCAGCTGAAAAAGGATATAGCCTAATGTTTTCCATATAATTTCTAGAATTGCAGTTCTGATTCATCATATACCATTTTTTAGTGCAACTTTCTGCTATTTATATTCATGGGACTACATTTTACATGGTATATGATGATGCCTATTCTTTGGAAGAGGAGCTTTACCACTGAAGAGCTTGGAAAGTACAACAAAGACATGGAGAACAAGTTAGAGATGCTCAAATTTTGTCCAGTGTATAATGAATAATGAGTTGCATCATATTAAAATATAAATTTATGTATGCTTGTGTCTGTGGGTATACATGCAATTCTTTTATTTTCTAATTTCAGTCCATTATTTTCACAGAGGAAATAATGGCTTTGGGCATGGGGAAGATTGCTTAGTTTAAAATTATATTTTAGCCTTGTCTATTCCTGAACTGCAGGTGAAATTTGTACTTTTAGACCTTTACTTGTGACATTACATTTTAAATTGCTTTGGTGTTTACTAAGAGGAGAAAGTTGTTGGGTCGGGCTTTTGTTAAGCAAACCATCACTTCCTAACTCGCTAGTTCATGCTAAATTGGTTTCCATTTTAGCAATATGGAGTTATCTTAGTTCTTGGAAACATGCTTCGCTGAATCATTGATCACTGTCTTCACAGTGCTTTTATTTATACAACTGCATGAAATGTTCCCTGTGAAGTATTACACTTGTATTAAGGTATTGTGGTTTTGTACTTTGCTTCAGACTCTCTTCTAGTTTGCTGAAAAGTTATTCTGTGGTTCATAATCCTTTAAGTAAATGTGGTCCTGTTTTTGAGCTAATTTTGGGTGACTTGAGGTAGGCAGAACTATTTGTGTTATTAATATATTAATTCAATGGATATAATTCTTCTTTGTTCATAGCTTGCTTGAAAGTAACATAGATTTTTAGACTGTGTCTCCTACTCAAAATTACCAAGTAAATATCTGTTGACAAATTCTTGCCTGTGGACTGCCATTACACAACTAATGTATTATTCCTGAATTTACTTTTCAAGCTGATAGGGTAATTTTCTTCCCATATATTTAATCCTTTATGTGACGCAATTATTATTCTAGAGTGACTGAATGAAGAAAATACTGAGACTTTTATTTTATTTTTTTTTTAGAAAAAGATAAGTAGAGGCTCAGGTAATTTAATTAGGATATATTAACCTTTTCCCCCCCCTCAATTATCCAGATGCTCTCATATTCTGGCAATGTTCACAAACACCAGATTTAAAAAAAAAAAAACACCTTATTTCCTTCTGACTGCGGGATCATGACCTAAATTGCTGAATGCTAGGCTTTTTTTGCTGCTTACAGCAAATGTTTACATTTAATTTTCTCTCACTACATTGATACTACAGAATAATGTATGTGATATTACTTCTTAAGAATTCAGTGAGACCCTTGTGTAGGTGTTGCCTCTGTACTGAAAGTAGCTGTGGCTGCACCAAGAAGTCTAAAAGTGCATTGATGTAATGGTACCTGTTTGCCCATTTCAAATTATTAAATGCATGTTAATGTCAGGAATCTGTCCTGAGACTCTGGGGAAAGGCTCTTTTTATACATATACTGCTGTATAGGGGCTATTTACCATAGTAAATACTTCAGATGTGAATATGCATTATTGTCTGACAATTTTAGCAAGTTCTCCAAATTTCTGCCATTACTGTTCACAGGGAAATGAATAATAAAAAGAATAATAACAGAATCCAGCTTCAAAGTTGGTGTAATCCCATGCTATTTGCACAGCTGCAATCATGAGACATTCATATTTTTGTTGTGAATATTTGAATCTGAATATCAAAGTGAAACTTACAGAATGCCACCCTGTTGACCAACATAATAGAAAATATTAGTACAAATCTCTCAAAGCCTAATTCTTGGGCAGACATGAATAATGTCTTATTGAAAATAATTCTTGTTCAAAGCTACAATGATTTCTGAAATGTATAGAGCAATCAAATCAAGGGAGTCAAGCCTGAATACACAGCTAAAAATTTGACCCATAATGCAAAGAATTCTTTTATTAGTAATTCTTAAAATGGAAAGTAATTTCCGAGAATCTTCATTGTAGTAACAGTGTCAGATTCCAGGACTGGGTGTATGTGTTTCTTTCCTAATCAAACAGGTTAATATCCAAGTTTTTATTGCCATTAATTGTAAAAACAATGGTGTTCAAATATCTGCCTTGATGTAAAATCTCTATGGAGAAAAACTACAAGTAATTTTGAAAAGCACCAGAGTTGCAACCAGCCAAATATATTTTACCTGCAGTCTGCTTTCACTGGCTGCCTAGAGAGGTTCAAAAAACAGTCATCAAAAAAAAAAAATCCCACAAAAATTTTATTCCCTGATTTATTTTCCGACAACAAATTGGAACTGATTAGCAAAATACAAGAAGAAATACATCATCATGGCTAGACTTCGCGAACGAAGATTTGGGAGGGTTTCACCCACGCTTGCTGCAAGCGCGCAGATGGCTGATAAGGCCAATGCGAGATAGGCAAGTCCAGTTGCAAAAGGCACAGCAGAAAGTTTCCATAGGTGGTACTATCAGGGCACGGTTCTTTCGTCATTGCCTTTTCTCTTCCAGACTGATTCTGCGTGCAGTTTCGAAGGAGACAGCAGCGTTATAGATTGTGTGCCTCCACGTCTCCCGACTTGAGGCAAGGGTGGACCACTGATGGTGGTCAATATGGCCAAGGCTGAGGTGTTGTTTCAGCCAGTCCTTGTATCTCTTCTTGGGGGCTCCTCTCTTGCGGCAGCCGGTGGCGAGTTCACCGTAGAGCACAATCTTAGGGAGGCAGTGATCCTCCATCCTGGGGACGTGCCCTGCCCAGCCCAGCTGCATTCTCAGCAGCATGGCCTTGATACTGGTCACCTCTGCCTGTTCCAGAATGGACACATTAGTCACGTAATCAGACCAGTGGATGTTTAGGATTGTACGGAGGCAGCACTGGTGGAAGCGTTTGAGGAGTCGCAGGTGGTGGCAGTAGATGACCCAAGATTCAGACCCATAGAGAAGAGTAGACAGTATGATGACTCTGTAGACTCTGATCTTTGTACTTTTCTTCAGGTGTTTATTGCGCCAGACTCTTTTATGGAGTTTTCCAAAAGCTCTGAATGCCTTTGCTAACCTGTTGTAAATTTCTTTGTCAATCTTACCATCTGAGGAAATGATGCTTCCCAGATAAGTGAACTGCTGGACTGACTTAAACTCTGATTCACCTATGGTGATGTGGGGGTGATGGAAGACTTCCAGAGGTGCAGGTTGATGGAGAACTTCTGTCTTCTTCAGGCTGACTTCCAGCCCAAAAAGCTCAGCAGCCTCTGCAAAGCAGGATGTTAAGCGCTGCAGAGCTGTTTCTGTGTGGGCAACAAGGGCAGCATCGTCAGCAAAAAGTAGCTCACAGACAAGGTGGTTTAGGGTCTTAGTGTGGGACTTCAGCCTCCTTAGGTTGAAGAGGCTTCCATCAGTACGATGCCGGATGTAGATGCCGTTATCTTCATCGAGAAACCAGAAATACAGCAGTACCAGAAAAGGCATCTTTGACTCAAAATGTTGGATGAAGCCAACATTTCATTTCCCAAATATTTATAGTTGTGTTTAAGAATTTCAAGCAGAGATGAAATAGAAATAAGCTATTCGCTGAAAGAAATCTAGAAGGATGACTATCTATATGGATTATGTATAAAAAAGCTTGAAAGTAAAAAGGGAAAAAAACTAAAATAATTTTTAACCCCCAAAAAATTTGGATTCATCCTAAAGTTTTTTCTAATTAATTTACTGCAGGTTGTGTTACCAAAGAAAAAAATTAAGTTTCTTTGGAATCTTGATGTGACAACTTCATAAAAAAGCAAAGAAGTAGGAGATTAAAATGTTAAAAGGAGAATACAAGGTTTTCTAATGCATGGCTCGATTCCAGATAGCAAAAACTGTTGGTTCTCTGCCCCAATGGCACCATTCTTCATAGATAAGATCCTAACTTTGGAAGGATCAGAAGAATTTCCAGTATTTCAGTGTATTTTGCCAACACTACTCATCATATCTTATAAATTTTATTTTCTTAACTGGAAACTACAGCAATTAAAAAGATATCTGGAATGATTAGTGCAAATGATTCAAGAAAACCTAAGGACAATGGTATTGCCAAAGAGACTGTAAAATATATCTAAAATAAATTAAAATCTACAAATTAATCATTGTCTGTCTGTATAACACCCAATGCTAAAAGAACCAAACCCTGCATGTATTTAAACCTACATTTTATAAAACCTCACTGGCAAAAATCAATATAAAGCTTTAGTGGGCAGAATGTGTGTAATAGTAACAAGTAGAAAGGTTAGTGTAGAAGTTAATGGTTCTATCGAGAGTAAAATGGAGCTAAAGTCTGAAGAAAAGCTCTACCACAAGTGGTTCATTAACCTTTGAGAACTCCAGCCTATCTTCAAAGTAAAGATTACAACAAACCTGACTCATTCACTAGTAGCATTTATTAGCTCCTGGCTTCAGAAATCAACAGCTTTTTCATTTGCATTATGAAACTATCACAGAGATTCCATTCCACAAAGATGTTTGACCCTGTAAACTAACTAGATTAGGTAATCCAAGATCACATGGAGTACTGGGAATGATGGTGAATGCCTTACCTAAAGCACTGTGTGCTTCCAAGGAGCTGCAAATTTCGTACCAAAATGATCAGTAGTGAACAACATCCATAGTCAATTGGCATCACAGTACCAGAGAACTAGCATTGCATTGATGGGGATGGAGATAATTTTGATTAACTCACCTATGAACAATTGCAGGCTTCCTAAAACAGCTAAGATGTATCAGAGTTTTTCTGCCTGCAGCCTCACTGCAAGGTGGGTGATGGACAAGAGGCCCAGCTTCTGTCTCTGTTGTAGGTAAACCCCAACAAGCAACTAAGGATCACTTAGCTGCTCTCTCCCTCCTCCACTCCCCCTGTCCTGGTGGAGAACAGAATCAGAGAAAACCTAAAATGTATATGTTGAAATCAAAGCAGTTCAATAATTGAAAAAAGTAAAACACAATAGTTATCGTTAGAATAATAACAATAGCAACAACAATGATAATAGTAAGGAAAAGAGGAGGGAGAGGAATAAAACCTAGGACAGACAAGAGACTCACAATACAGTTGCTCATTACCCACTGACTGATGCCCAGCCCATCGCTGAGCAGTGACTGATGGCTCTTGGCCTGCTCCCTGCAGTTTATATATGGGACATGACCTTCTAAGGTATGGGATATCCCTTTGGACAGTTCAAGTCAGCTTTCCTGAACATGCTTCTTTCCAGCTTGTGGTGCACCTGCTTGCTGGTGAGACACTGAAAAGTCCTTGACTCAGGATAATTGCTACTTAGCCACAACTGAAACACCACTGTGTTATTGATGTTACTCTCATGCTAAACCCAAACTCAGCTCTCAACCAGGTGCTAGGAAGAAAATTAACTCTAACCCAGCTGAAACCAGGACGATCTCCATCTGTTTTTTCCTCAGCATCAGTCACTGCTGATGGAAGTAGATTGTGGTCCCCTTCTTCTTACAGGTGTCCCACATCACTTTGTAGACTTTCACTTTCCACTTAGTTTTTCTGGCACAACTATTTGTGAAGTTTCACAGTTAACTGGATTACTGAAGTGGTCTGGAATAAACAGAAAATTTGTTATTCAAACCTATAATTCATGCCTCTGGTATTTCTGTTGGTATCACATGAAAATGAATGGGGAAGTAAAATTCTGTAAGCCACTACTGTGTCGAAACTAGCAAAAACTTGGAGATTAGTAATAAACTACTGCATGAAGTTAGTACTAGTTTACAGTTCAATATAACAGCTATGTTGCCGTGCTGTACATTGGATCTTAGGAAAGGCCACCACAAATAATCCCTTTGGAAGATGCAACCAATTAAATAGTAAGCACAGAAAATTTCTTTTGGGATACGTTTTTATTTTAATTATAAATGTTTATTAATATGCATAATTATTTATATGTAATGTTTTACAATTCATATCCATGATCAAATATCACTATATTATCGCAGTATGCTTCAATATTATGCATGTGTTTCAATATATTTTTAAATATGAGAGTGCTATGTTGGTGCCCAAGAATTCTTAATTACAGTGCCTTGTATTTCCTTTTCTTGCTAACTTTCAGGCTCTGTATCTGTCATTCAGTATGAAATTAAATGATAAAATGAGATAAATATAAAAAAAATACTTATGGAGGAAAAAGTACTGTGTAATTTAAAATATAATTTCATGTGGGAAATTTCAATGGAAAATGCATGAAAAATCATGAACTAGAGTTTCCACTTTGCATAGACTCTCTTGAAAATTGTGATGATCATTTGGGTTACATCTTTGCAGCTGATCCTAAGATGCTGCTGCAATTTATCTAAATTAAGGAACCCTCCAACCCTCTGTGCACTTAGTTTTAAATCTCACACCAAACTATAATGACACAGGTATATGTAAAATCAAATTCACTTTTGTCATGGTAATCAAGAACCTCTTAACAGAAAAAGTCAGTCAGTTTTCAACTAGATTTCAAAAAGACCTTTTCTAGGTAAACTAGTTTCAGGATGAAGTGAAAGGGAGTGCACCTTTTCAAATACGATGTTTTTCCACTTTCCTGTGTGATAGAATTAAAGTATTGCCATAGTTGCAAAACCATAATTCAATTTGCTATGAAAGAACAAAGGGAAAGTTGGTAACTGTCAGATGTATTATGCTATAATGACCCAAAGATAAAAATGATGGCAGCCAAAGGGACAGTTGGGACCAAGAACCATTAGCTACACATTAACAATTCAAATGCATTTGTACCATAGCCAGTTTATTTCAGTCTCCAGTCCTTCTACTGTTTTTTCTCATTTCATTCCTCCCATCTTTCCCCACCTACTGCTGTAAGTTTTCTTCCAGCAAGTTTTAGGGTGGAAGTTTAAATGAGCATCTGCCACAGCACCAATGCCAGCACTAGCTGGCCATCGACCAGCGGGCCTACTCTTGCATGGGATGCCTGGCTGCCCTTCGGAGACTGCGCTTAACCTTTATGACATACTCAGACTCCACTAGCTTGGTGCCTCAAATCCCTTGTTCCTGCTTCACTCCAAATTTTCCAGTTGGTAACGTATCCTGATGATGAGGCTCATACCCTTGCCCTTCATTATCCTTCATGTTTCTTTGCAAGTCAAAACAAAGAATTTTTATTTTATTTCACTTTATTACATTTAATTTTAGATTAAAAAAAAAAAAAGGTAAATGGAGGGGGATTCAGTTCATAATTAGGGGAGGAGTCTGTTTTGGACTCAATCTCCAACATGAAATCTGTTATAAATGGATTCTGCCAAATTGCTGAACAGAGTGCAAATTTGTAATGTGCCAGTTTTTTAATAGGTTTAGTTCTTTGGGCTCTTTCTGCAAGTCCAACCCTTGTGTCATTTCACTGACACTTTGTCCTTGAAAATCTTGTTCTGCCACCTCTTTTAAAACTATGTGATATGCATGTTTAAGCCTTCCCAGCTGTGACAGCTCAAGACAAAAAAAATCTGCCTGGGTTTTGGCACACCTAGGGTCTTCTTCAAGTAATCTCTTTTGTGCTTGTCCTAGAACCCTTCTTATTAGTCAGCATGCTTATCTCATAGCCACAGCTGAGGATGGCATTGTGGCTTCCCAAAGCATGGTTACTACCCTGGCTAAAGGGCCATCCAGATCTTAGTTACAGCAGTCACCATCTTTGGAATCCACTGTGGTGAAAAGATTGCTGAAGCCCTTCATCTGCTTTATTTCCCTTGCTTGAGTGATGGGTTAAATAGGCATACTTAAGAGTACAAAGCTCCAGCCATTTGAAATGCTAATTTTCATCTTGGCCACAATATGTTGAGCATATCAACCCACTTTATACCTTATTGGTTGTAAAGATAATGAGATTCTTTTAAAAGAACAGCAGAAAATCCATGACATTCTGTATTCAGATTACCCTCAAATGCAGCTCATGCATCCAAGGACTGAGAGCAACTTCAGACATACTAAAGCATTGTTTTGATTTACAGCTTATTTACAGTTGAAACATTACACCTCTAAGAAGCACTTCACCCTGGGTAGAGGCAACTGGTAAATACCGATGTTTGCACCTGTCTTAGAAGGCTTGTTGAACCTTCTAAATACTTTTCTTGGGATGGGATCTAGTGATCTGGCTACCCATACTCTTGCTATATTTTCGGTTTATTTGAATACATGAAGATATCACACAAGTACCTTTGCAAAAGACCAGTCAAACAATAAAAACAAACATGTTGTTCAACCAGATTGTCTGCTGCTGACCCAATCTGTGCTTTGTACTTTCCAGAATGTAGTGTAAATGTTTCCAGGGACAGATGTTGCAAGAGAGCTCTGAAAACATCTGATGCTACTTCCAATCACTTTCAGTGATACTTTTCAGAGCAGAGATATATCACACCTATTTGTTTTATGCAAGTGTCATGTTTCATATTACATTTACACAATATACTAACCTATGCTTTAAAAATCCCTTTCTATACAAATAAACAATTGTAATGCCAATACTAGAAGCATAATGAAGAGGCATAGAGCAGAAAAAATAGTCCTAGATTTTCAGATTTCTGTCTGAATTTGCAAAAATGTTGATGGCTTTTAAGATTATAAAAACATTTGTAATAGAAGAGAGGGGGAAGGGATAAAAAAAGCTGTTAGTGCAGAATAACAAATGCAAACTTGTCAGGTTTATTTCCTCATTTGTCGACTTTAATCAGATTAGAAGTACAAGGTAGCTTCTGACTTAGATTGGAATTTCAGCTCTGAAGTTCACCTCGTATAGGTGGATATCAACCATTCCAGTGGATGACTTCAAGTTTTTTTTGATAGCAGGAAGACTTGAAAGCTACCACTGGAAAGGTGCAGGAATTTCTGTTTCTTTGAGCCAAGGTAATGATCATCATGCCTTGTTACCTGGTAATGCTTGCTGCTGATTTCCATGCCTAAAAACAGGGATTAGGGCATTTTTAATTTGCAAGCTATCCTTGTCTGTAGACATGTCTCTTTTAAAATATTTTTGATTTTTTTTTTTTTTCCTAAACTGTGATTCTCCTGTTGTTTCCATGAATGAGATGTATGGAGTCATGGAGCAGTAGCTCAGCAGAGAAGGGTAGGGCATAGCAATGTAGCCAACAAGTTTATCTATCAAGGGCCCTGTCAGGTTCACTGCAGCTCATTATTAAAAGCTTTGTCTTGTGCATTAGACTTGCTCAGTCTGTGGGAGACTGCTGTAACAACTGGCATTAGAAAATAAAGATTTAAAATTGCATAGCTGTCTTTGGAAAAGTGACCTTGGAAAGGCTTCTTTGAAACAACAGATCTAACTGTGGGATTTAGCTAAGGTAGTTCTCCAAATGTGAGTGATGAATAAAACTATTTTGTTTTTCCTAAAGCTTTGATGACAAGGAAGACAAGCACCAGAGGAATGCCTCCACCCTGAAGACAGGATGTGAAAGCTGAGGCTGTTAAGCCTGGAGAAGAGAAGGTTGAGTGGAGACCTCATAGTATCTTCCAGTATCTGAAGGGGGTTGCAGGGAAGCTAGGCAGGGACTTTTTGTCAGGAACTGTAGTGGTACGACAGGGAGTAATGGGGAGAAACTGAAATAGGGGAAATTTAGGTAGATATTAGGAAGAAATTTTTACTGCGAGAGGGGTGAGATACTGGAACAGGTTGCCCAGAGAAATTATGGATGCCATGACCCTAACAGTGTTTAAGGCCAGGTTGGATAAGTCCTTGAGCATCTGGTCTAATGGGAAGTGTCCCTGTTCGGGGCAGGGAAGGTGGGGCTAGATGATCTTTAAGGTCAATTCCGATTCCTTAATATTCCATGATTCTATTATTATGTAGTGTCTCTAGAATTATGGTAGTGGGTACAAACTGCACCTCAGTGGAATTTTCAATGAGGAAGGAGACTTTTTTCCAATGGTACATGAATTTTAGGCAAAGATGCAGAATTTAATGAGAATCATGCCTCTGGGATGCCAGAAGAAGCTTCTGAAGTTGGCAACTAAAGAAGTAGAGAAAAAGTGAGGTGGGTTTATTAATTTTGTTTCTCTCCAATGCTGTTTTCTAGGAAACCCATAATCTAGCCCCTCACCTGCACTTCTCACCTTCACAGAATATGCTGGAGATTACAATGCAATGATTTTTTAAAAATATTGGTTGTTCTCTATTTGTATCACTACAGGACAGAGTTCAGCTTTCTGTTTTATTGTTTTAGTTCTCTTTTTTTCCTATGGACCAGGTCTCCATAAGAAATGTTGAGAAAATTTTGCTCTGTGCTATCTCACAATGAGTTGAGAAAGAACATCAAACTGAGATTTTCGTTGTGTTAATCATTTGTTTATTTATGGATATATTTGAACATGAACCTTGGAAGCCTTATGTCTGTCTGGAGCACTGTGAGGAAGCCAGAATGAATTGGCCAGTTAGGCAGTGCTTACAGATGCTCTGCACTGGCAGAGCAATGCAAAGCAGCTGCATAGCATGCCTTAGCTTTCTCTTTACCTTCTGTTCTCCAGGTTCGTGTTGTTGCTTGGACCTCCCTTCCATTCCCCTGTCTATATCTAACACAATTTCCTGTTGTTGCCTTGCACTGGCGTATTGATACATTTGCCAGTATTGTCTGTCTTGTTCTTCTCGTATTCCCCTTTTTCTACTCTCTAGTTATTCTTTAAAAGAAAAATACTTTTAGGAATTGTGAATTTGCCTGTAAATTTTCAAGAGTCAAGAGAAACTGTCCCCTCCTCCAAGTTTACTCTCAGAAGGGCTGATTCCCTGGACAGTTATGAGCAGCATTAAATCTGAAACTTCTGCCTTGAAAAAATATCCCTGCATTAACCCTTTCTCAGCATTTTATGAGAGTAGAGTCAACAGTGATAGTGGGCAGAGCGTTTCTACATCATAATTCAATGAGAAACAGTATCAGACTCTTCCCAAAATGTCCACCCAAATGTCAGTAAACCAGGAGCTAATATAATCACAAACGGTAGAAAATTAGTCATTTGTAGTGGACTTTCACATTTATCATTAAATCTCTCTGATTCCATCAGTGACCTTTCAAAATCAATAAAACCGGCTGCCTGAAACAAGGAAGTTTCTTTTAAAAGAAAGACAATGAAACTTATGTTTGCACCTTCTATCTGCTAATTTTTTTTCTGAAATGGTGTCACATTTTTGTCTCTCTTTTATCAAGCGTTCAAAAGTGAACAAGTGTTCAAAATGCATTACTTACTTAATGAAAGATGATTTTCTTCCCAGTTTGTCATCTGATTTCTGGAGATCATGAGTTGTATAGAAGGAACTGATGAAGCATATTTTTAAGGTGACATTCTTTATTCTTCATGGCAACTGAGGTATAAAATTGAGTTAAACTCAGTATAAGATCAGTTGTACATCTAATTGGATATTTTAATGGATTAGAATGCTAAATTCTTAATGAAAGGTAGGTTATTTCTTGGTTTGTTTTGGTAAATAAAACAGTGTGTGTTCCTGACTGGTATACTAAATGCTTAAAGTAGTAAAATTAAGCAAAAAGGAGTATTCCAGATACTGTTGAAAGAATTTCTAATCCATTTCTATGTTTATTACCTAAAGAATTTTATTGACCAGTTTGAAACATTTATTTACTGAGAATTGCCTTTTGGCAATACTTTGTCTTTCTCTCTTCAAAATGCAAAATGTATATTAATAAATCTCTGTATACAAATGCTGAATATGATCTTTGTTTTTATGTATGTGCAAATTATTTTTTATGTAGGTCGTTTTATCTGTCAGTATGCATTGACATGTTTTCTGTGGTTTTTTTTCCCCGTAACAAAAGATTATCAGAACCTATTTGGCTTCCAAAAGCAAAAGAGATGATGAGAGTAGTTTTGTTTTTCAAGTCTGTCTGTCTCTAACAGATGTCCTCAAACACCAACCAGATACCACTGCCTCTGACCTGGTAGTGAAGAGATGAAGTCCCTTCCTCTGAAGCCCAAGTCCATCTTTCCTGGGTCAAGTCAGGAGTCTGGAAGAAGAAAAGAAGTCATGTCTGTCCTGGCAGGTAGCGGAAAGGTGCAGGTGTCAAGTTTCTAAGCTACAAGGACTTTAAATTTAACTGTAACTTCTGTATTTGTCAGTTTCTTAGAAACTTAATCAAATGTACAAAGATCAGATCTGATTCTGACAGCCCCCTATATCCTTAGGACTCAGTATCCAAATATCCATGCTATGCATACATTCCCACCAATATAAACTAGGGGTCTGTGAGTGACAGTAACATAATGTGTATAATGCATGTAATGGAATGGAAATATCACTTAGTAATGTACACACTGAATTCAAACTTTCACAAAAATAGCTGCAGGAAGCCTGGTGTTTGAAAACACGATATATTTAACCAAGTGTCATTGAGTAATAAGGCAAAGGGACAAATTTCAAGATCTACACTAACACAAAGTCAATAAATGCATGTGAAGTCCAAAGATGTGACAGACAGATATATTGTGCAAAAAGGATTTCTTGGACAGATTCTGTCAATATAAATATATTCTGTCGACATACATGTGCCTTGTCATGCTGCCTTGTCATAATTGCAGTCTCAAGAGCTTTAATTATCTTTTTAAACCATCAGTATTTACATTTGGTTTGTCTCATGGTCCTTCATTGCTAATGTGTCACAATCTTTTTTTTCCCATGTGAGGGTGACAACTGGTCACTCTTCATTAATAAAATGACAAGTCTCTTATCCATGTTGTATTCACAACAGGCTCTAGAAAGTTAAACTTCAAGAGATTAAATTCCCTCTGTGGTTATCCTACAGAACACACTCTTCAACAGGAAATGCTTATAGGTCCTTGTTTTTCTTCTGTCAAGACTAAATTCTATGTTCCAAGACTAAGCAAAGTAAAGATGAGATGAAAATATTAATATGAATTCTGTAGTGAAACAGTGACATATATGGTCAAATTTTATGAACTGTAATGTAATAAGGAAAAAATATATTCCTGTGAACTCTATCAGTCACTTCACTAACAGGATAAATATATAAAGTCTTCTAACACTGTATTGTAGTTCAAATCCAGAATTAGCCCTAGACTTCACAGAATCAGAGAATAGATGAGGTTGGAAGGGACTCTGGAGGTCATTCTGTCCAACACCCCTGCTCAAGCAGAGTCACCTACAGCAGTTGCCCAAGAGCATCTTTAAACAGCTTTTTGAGTATTGGCAAGGATGGAAATTCAATTTGATCAAACTTATGTATTCATATATGGAGGTTAGTGCTTCGTTCTTTTCATTAAAATTAGTGAGAGTTAAAGATAGGTAGCATTTAGTAATGAGGAATTTTTACACAGTAACATGAATGAAACAAAATAGAATAGTGTCAGTTTAGTGTTTCCTGATTTCTTTCCCATGGATGTGTTTCTTTTCCTCTCTTGGGTGAAACCACAGAATTTGCTCTATGATCAACCATGTGCCAGTGTACCTTGAGATGGTGATTCTGAATACCTGCCTTAACATCTGATAAGAGTGACAGCAGTGATGGTGCCTCCAGGTGAATTTCTTTCTATCTAAAGTTGTAAGCTGCCCTAAATAGTGGATATAATTTCACTGAACAGAATGTTATCTGAAGCTATTTTCCAATAGGAAGAAAGACTGTCCCAGTCTTTCCAGTTAATTGAAACAGGAATCACAGAAATTGTTCTTTCAGAAGGTGCTGTTTTCAAAGTGTAGAAATGCTGATCTTAGTTTCTGGGCATGCCTGAAACATGAAAGTACTTAGGCCCAAGTGACTTTGTCAAACAAGTGCCAAATAGGTATTTCGTGGATCGAGGTGGGAAAAGGCAGTGCACATGTAGCTGTGGCACACACGGCCTTTCCCTTTGGCAAATGCAGGTGGCAGTAGCTGTGACTGTGGCACCAGCACTGGTTATACACTTGCTCTCCAAAGTCCTGCTTTGGTGCCTGTGGCAGGCTTAGTTTCATTTCAGCAAACAGAACAAGAGATGCAACCCTGGCGAGTCCAACCAGCCCCACCAGTAACTCTGAGCACCTGGATCACAGACTTTTCCCTGAATATATGATTATGGGACTAGATGGATACTAAGCAAGAGGTTGGTAATTCCTGCATTTTAGTGAGACCATAAGGGGAGTATCTAGACATATGTCTCTCAAGCTGGTACATTGCACATCTGAATGTAAAGCTTGGGATGCTACAGTACTAGTATAAGTTTGGTTTCAGTGTGTTGTGCCTCTGACTGCCATGGCACACTTAGACTTTGGATGTGGTTTTTGTAGAGGTTATATACTTGTGCTGACTTCTTCTTCTTAGGAACCAGCTGCAACATGACAGGACTTGAGCACCACAGAGTGGCTCAGCTGGGCAAGAAGGAGGCACAGCCTGGCACTGAAGCAATGACCATTTGGCCATGCAGATACCAGGGCATGAGCCAGTTACATACAGGGCTAGTTTGAATTTGCCTACAGCAGATTGCAGATTCTGCAAAGTAAGCATTGCCCAAGACAATGAAGCACTCCTGCATATTTTATTATTCTTTAATGGCTTTTATCAGAAAGGGAGTGTTTAGGTCTAAAAAGAGGATAAGTATGGAAGAAAATCACCACCTCTGTCCAATGGGACCACTTAGAACAAAGATTAGTCATAAAACTTAACAAATGCTGGAGACATTTACAACTCTCTTCTAACGTAATAGCACCTATACCAAATACTTATGTTGAATTGCAAATTTTATGTTCCATAATGCTATGCACAATAAATTAGCAAAGCCTCTATCAAACTCGATGTGAATATGAAGACAAACCCAAAAAATCATGTTTATTGTTAAGGATAAATAAAGTAAAACACTTTATTGCTCAGTGACAAAAGATTATAAAATACCCTACAAAAACAGAGCACATGCTCTATAGTCCATCAGAACAAAAGGATTGTCTGATTATAGAAAAGACCTAAAATTCAGGAGGGAAGGAAAAGGTGAGATTTAATGGTACTATTTGGTATTAAATTTTAACTTATTCTAGTGAGAATGAAATAAAACTTTAAGGAAATCAATTCCTAGATTACAAAAAAAGTATCTGTTGAAGGTTAATAGTGTTATAATGAAAATTGGTGACTTATTTCATTGGAAAATGTAGCATTTAGTTTTCTGTATACATTCAAGTTTGTTTTCACAAATGCTGAAATAACAAATCTTACTTTCTCTTCTCAGATTTTACTTCGGTCATGACTAGGAACCAACTTTTGCCATTGGAAGAAACAAAATAAGAAAAAATCTACTTTACAGTTACATGAAGTTTTTCAGCCTGATTGATCACAAGGGGCTCTAAAAAACATAGGAAAACAATACTTTAGATTTGTCTGTGCTGCCTTCAGGCAGTGTGGCAGTGCAAGAGGGTGTGTGGAGTGGAGCTGGTTGTGTAAGAGCGTGGTAGGTGTACCTTGCTGGCACTTACCACATCTCACAGTGATTTGGCCTTGGGCAGGCATTTTGTTGCTCAGGTTCTCATCTCTAATCCAAGACATGGCAAAGTCTAATATATGTGCTTAAGAACCTTGGCACAGAATACAGTAGATCTTACTGTGTTTGATCCTCCAGAAACAAGGAGACCTCAGTCTTGTTTCTAGTTGTTACACACACCTCTAGCAAAGTAATTTGAAGTTTTCTTCTTGCATTTTCAATTTGGTTACATCACTGTGACCTACAGACATTAATGCAGCGATATTTACATCTGTCTATATGTATTTTTTTAACTAGAGAGGAAAAAAAGTCAGATATTAAATCCCTAAAATGGAATGTTAAATTCCTACAATACAAATAGAGGATATCTATTTGATAGATATAAATATCTATCAAATATCTATTAAAAAAAAAATGGATATCTTTTTTCCTAGAGCAGTTTCTAATGTCACAGATGTGAGTAAATATTGATATAATTAATTTTCATAACCTTTTAAACATGTAGTAATTTTTTACTAAAAAAGAAATTGAAACAGGGAAATTATGCTTTAGAAAATTACATAATTCAATATTGTAAAGATTAACTAACCCTGAAATAGTATAATAAATGGGAGATAAAAGATGTTCAGGACACAAATGCATGACCTTTGGAAATAAGTAAATAAATAAATAAAGCATGGAATTGTCAGTTGTAGTTGACTGTGGTTAGGTTTTCATTGGAGGTAGCAGAACATTGATTCAATAAAACATCATTCAGCAAAGTGTTCTTTTCCAGCAAGACATAAATATTTACCTAACTTGCTTAAATCCCACTGAGCTTAATTCTATGCTGTATTAGGTAGTAGGGAAAATGATGCTTAAAAGCAAGGTACAAATTTCTGTTCTTATTCATTCCTTACTTCCTCCCTCAACCTTTGCTACTCTCTTAAATCCTTCCCCAATTATTACCTTTTAACAGCTGAATGCCACAACAGGCATGGCAGTATTTGGTGAGGCATTTATCTGCACACCTGGAACCTTCCTGCTGGGTTGGAATTCTTTGTGCCTTCCAGAGGCGAGGAGAAGGAAAAGCCTGCTCAAAAATGATAAAATCACATTTCTTAATACTGGTTACCCTAGTTGCTCCAGACGTATCTGTTTTGTTTCATTAACTGAGGTTTGCTTCTTTTTTGATGATGTGAATAATACTGCTATGCTTTTGTACTCATGAAAGCATATTTTACTACAGCTGGAGTGAAGAGTTGCCTTTGTTCCCAAACAGGTGGCTTCACTATCTGACCAAATATGAACTTTGGCAGAAGAGGATGAAAACTTCTTTTGTATGACTGGAAATTTTGATGTGAGGAGCAGTAATTTATTCTGGCATTATTTTGGTAAGTGTTTGATCCAGGGCCATAGTGTCATGGGAACTGGAACTAGTGCCATTGCTTCAGAGGAAGCTCCACAGCAAAACCTGGTTGGATTTGCTCCTTGAGCAGCAAAAAAAAGCAGGATTGGCCTTACTATTCAGCAGGCCAGGAAAAGCAGAGGTGATGTCCAAGATCTGGTCTCAGTTAAAGGCATCTGGTTAGATGTGGATATCAGGAGCACCGACTGGATTTATGAGTAAGAGTAAAGTAGAGGAGGCTGTAGCAGATCTAAGACCTGCAGAGCGAATAATCTTGCTATGTGACTCCTGTCCTCATCTGTATGAGGAGAAAAACCATGATGACTTGAGCTTTATTTTTATTTCCAAGAAACTTAGCTTCAAAACACTTTTTCATTTCTGTCCCTAACTTCTTATCACTTTCACTGTTATCTGGCAACTGTATTAAAATATTGATAGCCTTGGAAAAAGTATAACCTAAAAAGTGCATGTGCCCTCATAGGATAATGATGGTTGGTGATTATAGTATATTGTATCTGGACTTTGTCCTCAGATGTAGTTCAGTCTTTAGTGATGGAATATCTTCTGGAAACTGCATAGTTTGTATAAAGCACCTGAGAAGGCTTCCAATAGCAGTCCAGATTTTCTAAAAAGGAAAACTCCTAGAAATTAGTGACTGTTTCTCCTTACAGAGAAAGATGAAAAAGAGAGGAAAGTGATGAACATGAAAAGTTAACACCATTTTTTTCTGAAAATTAAAATTTCCTGAAAAAATTAAAAATTATTCCTAATGGGATATATAGGTAGAGATAGACACAGTATTTCAAAATAGTGATCCAGAAAACTTCTGCTGCCTACCAGACAAGACAGTAGAAGCTGTTTTAATGTGTACAGGAAAACTTCTCGTGACAGTGTCCATTAACAAAAGACTACATACATTTTCATGGTAAGGAAGGAAATACTTCTTTTACAACTGACTGAAAAAAGGAAGGAGTGACAAATTAAAAAAAAAAAAACAAAAACAAAAACAAAAAAAAAGGATTAGTGAGTCTTTTGTATCATACTATAACAAAAGTGAAGGAAGAAAAAGGTTTTGAAACTTGATGTGAAAACATCTCAATAACAAATGCTCATGAATTGTCAGCAGTCTCCCTAAGATCAGTAGTAAGACTTCAGACATATTAATGAAATTTGCAACTACTCTTTTAGTAAAAGCGGAATTACACCAGCACTGGGTTTTATGATAATGGAGACTGAATAATGAGAAAATGGAGAGTTGTCATCTAATCATGAAGATCCCTCCCCTTTGAACATAAAGTGCATAAAATATCTGAAATATTAATATAATTGTACAAGGTCCTGAAAATCACAATGAAAATATTTTATGAGTATCCTTAGTGTGCCTGTGACCTATAGAGATCATTAATTTGAAACCTAATAGCCTACCTGATACTGTACAACTTTCACAACCTGATTTGGTGGAATTGTATTATATGTATAATATTGTTAATAATGTATAACATAATAGAATGCCACATGGTGTTATAAAAAACAGGAGAAGTAGATAATTATCAGTATTATAATATGCCAGTAAGAGATCAAAGAATGTAAATGTTATATGGACAAATGAACATCTGATGATGCACTAATTTCTTTTGCAAGGAAAGATTACGCCACTGGAGAAAAAAAAAATAAAAAAATTCCCATTGCTTTTG
>VXAU01002136.1:1328783-1385715 GCA_013399695.1 Formicarius rufipectus | reverse complement strand
GGGGGGGAGTATGTCGAAAATTAGAGACAGTGCAGTAGATTTTTCTCACTTAAAAATATAATTTAAATGATTAGAAAGCACTGTAATTTTTTCAGATCAAGGATACTTGATTGTCCTTATCAACTGTACTTTTCTGCATCCCTGCCTGATATACCTCCTTATCATTTAACTAGCTAATCAATCACTAGACTTTTCCCTACATTTTAAGCACTGGAGAAGAGTGTCTTTCCATAGCAAGAAAGGTGGCAATGTGTTGCCCTTATTCTGAATCACCTCTGCTCACTTTATCATCTACATCCCAAAGCTTAAAATAGAGCGATTATATATTGGAATTCAACAGGCCCTCTAAGAATTGCATGAGTAATATTTATTAAATGTTCACTTTATTAGGATTAAGATTGCCTGTAGTTGTAGAAATCTTCTGCAGAAAAAAAAAAAAAGTAATTAGAAGGAATGAACTGAAAATGATATATTAGAGCAGTGTGAACAGGCAAGGCATTGCCTCTAGTGGATCAGGGCTTTGCTTAACACCGCACAGAGTAGACTGTGGAGAGGAGCACGGAAATTCTTACCTGACTTGCTGCTGACAAACCAAGCATGCCTGGCTTAGCCTGCCAGTACATTTAACTACTGAATGAGACAGAGTGTTGTGACATCACCTATCTCAGAAGGTACAGATGACTCCTAATTTCTCAACATTCTCACCTATGTTCCTTTTCTTTCTGCTCCATGGATCAGAAGGTATTGTCAAGCACATTGAGTGAAATGGTGTGATGACCTCCATCCTTCTGCTGCCGCCTCGTTTTGAGGGAGCCTGTGGTTTGCATATTTTAGAGAGACAAGGTGATATAGAAGAACAAACAATACTCTATCAGGACTTTTTATAATTTTTCTACCAAATATCTCATTCTAAAATGAAGCGGTGCATAAGGCAAGATTCCATTGAGAAAAATTTTGCTGCTTTAGATTTCTGCTGAAATGCAGGGGAAATGGTAACTGCTTTAGAGTCAACAATATTAAAAAAAAAAAAAAAAGGAAAAAAAAGATTATAATTTCCATTTTTGTAATGGATTTTTATGGCTACATGGACGCTTAAGTGTTACCACAGTGATATTTGAATGTAGAGGAGCTCATTTGCTGGTGCTGATAAGGAATGTATTGAAAATTTTTCATGAGCAAAATGAGGAGTCCCAGTTATAGACTCCGGATGGACTAAAGACTGAAAGTTGATCAAAGCATTGGGTCTGAAAATTAAAATGTTATTCCAGAGAGGTAAGAAACATGAAATATTTTGTATATGTGTGAGGAACTTACATGTCATTCCTCTCTCACTGCATACTTGATGAAGTTATGAAAAGCCTATCAGAAGAATGTAAAAAGTATTTCCACTGTATTCTGTTCTACCCTCTGCTTCACAGACCTTGGACCCTGCTCCTGAAGTTTCTGTGATTCTGACTTTTGTAAAATGCTTTGTGAAATTACTTGAGTTATAGTTCTGTGAATGCCCACAACCCTCTCAAGAAAATATCATATCTCTCATTTTGTGGCTATTGTTTAAGAATGACAGTATCTGAAAGAATAGAAAATTTTGTATGACTTTGTGAAAATAGAAAGAAAATTTATTTTTGATATTGAAGTGTGTTTGTGTTCTCATTCACAGACATTCTCAAAGAGTTAAATATTTGATGTCACACAAAAACCAATCCTCAAAAACTATCTTTCAAAACTAGTTTATGTAGTATCACAGGTTTTTAACAAGTAAAGTTAGCAGAAACAGACTTTCTTTTTCTTCTGTGTACTCACAATGCTTGTCATAGAGTCCTCACTTCTCTTTATATGACAATATTATAAATAAAATGGGAAATATCATTGATGTTATGGCTACATCTGTGAATGGAAGCCCAAGTGAAAAGTATGAACCATTTTGCTATGTGTGACACAAATACCTGGAGATAGTCCTGGCTTGGAAAGGCTTAGAATTTAAATAAAAAAAGACCAAGTGGGAAACAAGAGATAGTAACATAGGCAGGGAGATGTAAAGTGCCTTATCTGAAGTCACAAAGAAAATCACTGTCTGGTAATAGGTCCCTAGTCACTGAACTGCGTTGCCTCACCCAGCAGTGCTTGTGGAAAGGTACACTAACTGTTTTCCTGCAGCGCATGTGGAGAATCAGATCTAACTGAAACAAAGATTAGCACTGGAAGTGTGTCCAGCCCCCTCAGTAAAAGGCTGAACTAACTCGGACTCAAGTATCTGCAATGGTTATCAAAGCAAACATCTCTTTGGCCATTAGTAACAGAAATACCTGCAGGAGTATGGAAATAACAAGTGTGTTTCTCTTGCACTTTCTGTTTTGGAAAGTGATTTCTATACCTGTTAATCTATGGCCAGCTGAGAGGGAGAACATATCTGTGGTTCCACTATTTTGGTATTTCATCACACACATAATTTGATATGCTTTAGAATCTGATTTAATGTCCTACTAGGTCTGTGCCCCGAGGCTGAGATGACTAGTTCTTCATATGCATTTCTAGCTGTTAGCTGAATTTTTAAAGCTAGAAATAATGAATCCTCATTTCTTATCAAAGTTTCTTCATGTTAATGGTTTTCAAAGTAAGGTTCCTTTTGTAGAATCATCACCCATTTCTTTCTAAATTAATCAGCCTTACATTTTTTGATTATATATTGCTTGGAAAAGCACACATTTCTCAGATGTCCTCTCCATTGTGAAGATATGGAGCTGTGAAGTTTTTGGAGGACATATGGGAAATGTTCTCTTTAGAGGATTTTTCTCTGTAAGAAATAAAATTTTTGTTTCAACAAGATCAGTTCCCCACTATCAAACTAGAAGAGAGCATCTTGGCTGCTCTTGGGTAAGTGCTAATTAAGGAAGGACTCTGCTCCCTCAGACAGATCAGCGCGGAGCTACTCCGATGACATCGATTGTGCATTTGTAATCAAGACTCAAAGGCTACCATAGGATTAGGTGAAAAATCAAAAAGTGTTATCGAAAAAGAAAATTTGCTGAATCTAGCAACTGTAAAATACTCTAATCTCCAACAAATAAATCGAAAAAATACTTAAATGACAACAGAGTAGGAGAAGAATCAGGAAAACTTTAAGAGTTCCAAAAAGTGCATATATCCATATTTAGACGATATACATGTTTTCATAAGACCATATGCTGCATATGTAAGCCATCATGATGAGTTACAATTTCTGATTTTGCAAATTTAGTCTATCAATAATCTACACATTTGAATACCACTCTCAATCATAACATTTTATCTACAGAGATTATTATTAGGGGGACATAATTTGCCAGCTATTTTCCTTTGGGCTACTGGCAGCTAAATACAAATCACTGTATTTGATCTGACATTTTCTATTTTCAGTTCAGATTCTGACTTTTGCTAATACTGATATCTGTGAAGGAAAATATGCATGTGTATCCATGCTACTCTGAATCATTTCTTGTCCTCTTTTATGTTCAATTAGATCATAGTGACCACAAAAATTACCTAATGCTGAGGGAAAATGGAGAGAGATTTAAATTTGTTATTTCTGCAAAACCCTGTCTTGGCAAACCAATTTATTTTAAGAACTGTCCAGCCAACAGCTTGTCTGTTTGTTTGGGGGTTTTTTTGTTTGTTTGTTTGTTTTGGTTTGTTTTGGTTTGTTTTGGTTTTGGTTTTGTTTTCCCTCTAATTGCTTTTATGCTCAAATTCAGCAAATGAATGTATTTATGGTTAGGTTCAATCCGCAGGATTCTCTTCATTTTTAGCTTTAAACACATGTAAAGATTTCCTGGAAGAAAACTTTTAAATGTTGTCTTTTAATTGCATATTCAAGAGTTTTGCCTCATCTTTTATGCTTTTCATAAAGAATTGCAAGGTACTATCATTTATTTCTGTCTTCATATTCTGAAATTTTCACTTACGATGTGCATAAAGAAACATGTCTTACATTCCTTCCACTGGTATTGACCTCATATACTCTCAGTTGCTGCTATTTTCATTTAATTCAAGAAAAATAATAGTTGCTAAACAGACTTTGTCATTCTCATACTGTAAATTAACAAGGAAACATTTTCTATAATAATATCTGGTTTTGCGGTCTCAAACTGGAGGCTTAAATAAATATGAATGCAAGATTCCATTTAAAATATTAATGGAAATAATTAAATTAATTATTTAATTTTAAACAATATAGATCTATCAACCTGAATGATGGGAGGCACATATCCAAGTTGACAAAAATGCAGCACCATGCCTTCTGAAAAGGGGTCACTGTTTATGACTGAACTGAATGTCCTTTATGGGGTAATTTTTGTGCTCACTAACATCAAACATTGTGTTTTGCATGCACTTGCATGATTTGATTCAACAGTAGAATTTTCCTCCAAATTTCCTTTCTTAAAACACTTGCAGTATTTGTGCCCACAGACACCTCACACCAACTACAGACTGAACCTCTTGACTTGTAGAAGTTAGAGATGGAAAAGATCTATTATGTCCTTTACTCCATTCCTCTGCTCATGTGAAATTGTTCTGAGCAATCTTTTTGAGAAGATACTGCAAAGTATAATCCTGCCTCTGCAGGGGGATGGACAGATGACCTACCAGGTCTTTCCCATCTAAAATATCTCTCATGTTATGACTAACTTCACTGTCTTTCTTATCTCCCACTTAAAAAAAAATCAGGGACCAGACATCTTCATGGGAACTGCTCATGACATAGGTTCTTGCTGCTGCAGTAGTCACTCTCTTTTTCAAGCTTCCTCCACACAGTAAGCTGCCATGTGTGAATTTCTTTTTTCCACAACATGTTGAAGCTCCTGTCTGTGTAGGTGCATGGTGAAGTGTTCCTGCCCCAGCTTGTGTTGCAGGCATGGCTGCAGTGCCACGTTTGTGCCATTCGGTGGCAGAGACGATAAGGCGAGGTCTTCCCCTGGTGCGCTGACCCACGTGGGCTCCCAGGATTGCTCAACAACCTGACATTATTGCTTTTCTGTTCGTTGGTTTTTTTTCCTTAATATTAATCTGAGATGTTACACTTGAGAGGCGGTGGGCGTTGGCCGAGTGGCGTAGGCCCCCGCCTGTGGGGCCAGCTCCTCCTCTGAGGACGCTGGTTCGAATCCTGGAGGAACTCGCTGTCGCCATCTGAGCGTGCTCGGCCGTGGCAAGATGAACCTCAGGAGTAAAGGGGGTGGGGCCAGTTCCACGCACACTGTGCCTCACTTAAAAAATCCATTGCGCAGGCTTATTCCAAGATCTTTGTTCGCGAAGTCCAGCCAACAACAACAACAACAACATGGTGAAGTGTGACTTCCATTGCTGGGCTGATATATTTCGCTAGTTTTTGCCATTTCTCTCTGGAAAGTCTTTCTTTTTGCTTCTGCTATCATATACTATAAGAACTGTAGCAAAGCAATGCATGATAACTTTCATTCTGAAACATACAGATAACATCAAGGAAAGGATGTTAAGTCATCTACATAATTAAATAGCAATTGGCCTTAGCCATTACTCATTATAGTATAGCTTTTTGTCATTCTGTTTGATGCTAAAGGATGTTCAGCTGCATGTAATTGATAGAGAGGTTTAATCTGCAGTGGTTTCACTGTAATGAGCCAAGCATGAAACTACTTTTTATGTTAAAAAGGCTAAAAGACCCTTGTTTCGAAGGCAGCCTGTAGACGATGCTTGGGGTTCCTCCAATTCCCCAAGTATAGAAATCAGCTTTTCTCCTGTATTAACAGATTTTCATAAAATGTTAGTTGAGCAAAGATTGCTTTTGCTTCAGATGTAAAAATGAAGACCTATTCACAATTGAATCACACTGAAGCTATCAAAATAATGTGTTTCTAATCTGGGGACTCAGAAAAAGAGAGGGCTAGAATGAAGCACTGAGCATTTTGCCAGAAATTAATCAGGAAAGAGCTTTCCTTAGTCTCTAAATGAGGCTTCTGAAATTTGTAAAACAAAATGGGTGCATTTGAAGAGCAATAAGTGGATTATATAATGCAATTGGGTTTTGTGAAATTCTAAGCAAAATCCATAAATATCATGTTTGAAGGAAAATCAACAAGAGAGCTTTGAAAATTGCTCCTTTTTATTATTATTTTATAGTAATGTCTCTAACATATTAATGACCATGGCTGGAAATAGTGATATAATTCATATTATCTTAGTTAAGTCAGCAGAAGAAGAAAGGTCCAGCTAGCTGTACTGTAGGGTTCTGATCTGTTGTCTTTGAATAAACATTTTCAGTGCTTTAATGCATTAGCCAGTTGTTTGACACTGTTACTGACAGGTTTTGCATCTTATCACAGGAGCAGCAGAAATAGGTGAGATTTACTTAAAACTCAGATGGTCTGTGTAAATCTGAATTCACCTTTATCTGTGGTACAATCTAATACTGAGTCACTATTGCTGAGGCATAGTCAAACCTTTTGTTTTACCAGCTCCAGAACTGTGGTAGGAGAGTAGATATGACAGCTAGGTCATAACTAGCAAAAGCTGGTGAATGAGCCCTAAACCAGATGAAAGACAGAAGAACCTTTAGCCAACGTTAATGATCATCTGCTATCCAGCAGGCAGAATATCAATAAAAACTTAAAAGTGCACCTTTTTCTCCTTTACAAATTAACCCTGCAGCAATGGTGAAGAATTCCTCTGAGATAAATATATCAAGACATTGAGAGTCTGGAAAAGTACAATAAATACTAGAAGGAGAGCAAAACCTGATTGGAAAACAAGAATCTTAACTACAAAACAAACTAAAGAAAAAGCCACACACACACAAAAACCCCCCAAAACCAAGATGCTTCTTCCAGAGGAATGAGGTTAGTCAAGAAAACATTCCGTAGAAACTGTAATAAAACCTCTGGCTAAATTAATGGACTATTTTGTTTGAAGAGAACTGTAGAAGCCACCTAGTCTATCTCACTGCTCAAAGCAGATGGTGTCAGATCATGTTGCTGAGTATTAATATGTAGCTGGATCTTGAACAGCTGCAAGAGCACAGGTGACACAACTTCTCCGAGAACCGTCTCCAGTCTTTGGCTGCCCTTATTGCCATGTAGCTATGAAGACAATAAGAAAAATCAGTAAAGTGAGAGTAGAAATTCTATATGACCCATGCTTTGATCCTTAAAAAGGTATGACATGGGGGAAATCATATTCTTTGTGCCTTTGAAGAAATTGTTTGCATCAGCAGAATTAAATGAAATACGGAGGATGCATTCTCAAGCACAGGGGCTGTGGTTGATGACTGGGAAGTGACTAATGAAAAAGACTAGAGGGAAATACACTTTTGTGATTAACATGTTTGTTCTCTTTCCTGTATCAAATCAATAGGATTCTACCTGTGACAATTGAAAGATTTGAACTGCTCTCCATGAAATGGTGAGTGTTTTCATATCAATAAGAATTTGCCATAAAAAGAGATTTTTAAAATTTCTAGGATGTATAGACATTCATATGGCTGTGAAAGTAAGAAATGAGTATACAAATCCTGGTAAAAACACAGGGAGATTTACTACTTACTTTCTTTGGTTGTGGGTTTTTCTCAGAGAAAAGATCAAAACAACAATGCATTCATATTAAAAGGAAAGAACACTGCTTCTTCATCAACACAAAGCAGAAAACATCACTGTTGTTTTATACATTACCTAAAGGTGTGCTTTAATCTGATTTTCAGGTAGTGCTTTGATCGTAAGATAATCACAATCACAAAAATGCAACACAATCATTGTCAAACAGACCTTTATTCTTTTTGGCACAACAGTCTAATTAGAAGTGACCGACATTCCACATCCTGAGAAAATTCTGGTATTTCAAAGTTTGATTTGATTTCATATCATGATGAAAAATTCACATTTAAATTTTTTGTCAAAACAAATATTTCAACTTTCTCAAAAAATTAGTTTCTCACTTGTCTGGTATGTTACCAAATGAAAAAAGTTTGCATTTGAAACAAAATATCTCAGTAATATTCAACATAATTTTAAAATTAAGTTGATATGTTCCAAAGCAATATGTTGATATCATAAAATCCTAATTTAATAATGTAATCCAATGAATTATAAAACTTAATTGAATTTTTGCAAATAATAAAGGCAGTCTGTTATCCTAAAGATCATATTAATCTCTGTTTCTTATAAATAAATGGTTTTAGCATGGGATTCTCTTGAATCAGTGGGAACAATATCCAGCTTCTAAAAACATTCCTGCATAGTCTTTTTCTTGGTTTTCAAGACTCTTTCTATGAATTAATAATGTAATATGCTGACATGTAAATGAGTTACATACCTCAAATTTTTTAATAGTATAGGTATGAGCTGCAAACAGTGATTCATCACTGGTACTCCACTTTGGGCTTAGTGAACACGCATCATCATTTCACAATAGCTTCTAATTTGTGACTTAAACAAAAAAAACAAAAACAAACAAACAAACAAAAAAAACAAAACAAAAACAAAAACAAAACAAAAACCAAAAACAAAAAACCAACCAACCAAAAAAAAACCAAAACCAAACAAACAAAAAACCTACTTGTAGTACTTTTCTACTATTCCTTCAGAATTTCCATCAGCCATTCTGTGATTGTCTAATAGAAAGAACCACAGTGGTGTCCCCTTTGTCAGGAAGTTCTGTTCCTCATAGTGAGATAGCTTTTCACTCGCGTTTAAGGCAAGATGAGAGACAAATTTGGGATCATATCAGAGCACAGAATCACAGAATATGCTGAGTTGGAAGGGGCCCACAAGGATCATAGAATCCAACTCCTGACCTTGCACAGGACCATCCCCAAGAGTCACACCATCTGCCCGAGAGTGTTATGCAAATGCCTATTGAACTGTCAGCCTTGGTGCTGTGTCCACTGCCCTGGGGAGCCTGTTCCGGTGCCCAACCACCCTCTGGGTAAGAGCCTCTTTCTAATATCCAACCTAAACCTCCCCTGACACAACTTCAGGCCATTCTCTCTGGTTCTGTCACTGGTCACCTCAGAGAAGAGATCAGTACCTGCCCCTCCTCTTCCCTTCACAAGGAAGTTGTAACTGCAATGAGGTGTCTCCTCAATCTGCTCTTCTCCAGACTGAACAGACCAAGCGCCCTCAGTTGCTCCTTATACAACTTCCCCTCAAGGCCCTTCACCATCTTTGATGCCTCCTTTGGATGCTCTCTGAGGGCTTAATATCTTTCTTATATTGCAGTGACCAAAATTGCACACAATATCCAAGGTGAGGCTACATTGCCAAGTTCATGCTCCTGCCAGTTCGGTTAGTCCTACTAATCAGATATTAAACTACTATAATAAACTGCTTTGGGAGACAACTTGGCCTGTAAAACTTCTTTTAGAAGGTGATTGAGAGCTTCTGGGGCTTTAGTGAATTCAAGGACCTCACAAGTCACCTGCATTCTACTATTGTTTCCTCTCAGGTCTTGCACAAAGGTCTGCCTGTTGAGTTGGACCTCCACATTGCAGCCCTGGTCAACAGCAATCCTTAATCCCTGTAGTCCTTAAAGATGCAGAACATGGATAACCATCTATGTGATTAGAACCATACAATGAAGTCCATGACTATGGGAGTGGAGGGAAGAGAGGAATAATATAAGCAGTGGAAATAAATAGACATGCTGACTCATGCAGTCTCTAAGGCAAGCTCCTGGGATCATGTGTCAGCTATGCTTTGGAAGATGTATCTGAGTAGCATGGTGTAGCATGGTATAGCATTGTAGTGACAGGGAGCTTCCCTGGGAAACTGCATTGGTCCAACTGGCAGGAGAAAAAAGCATGATAGGTGTTTTACTTGATTTTGAAGACGTTCTTTGGGGGGAAAAAAAAAAAAAGAGTATACATCAAGGCTCTTTCTGTGGTTTTAATGCCCTTCATACTATAAAGGGAAATAAGGAACAAGTTGTCACTTCTTAAAAATGACCAGTCTGCAAAAGCAATTGAAAGAAAAGAAATTGTGACTAAAGATACAGAGACTGCAACTTGCCCACAGTCTACAGGAAGAACAACACTCTAGATTTTAAGCAAAATAGAGATGTAGTTCATTTTAGTGTCCCAGAGTAATCTCTCAATTGTTTTCTTATTTCATGTGTAATTTCTTATTCTAGAAAGCACTAATGTGATTAGTTCTTAAAATATTTTTACCTGTAACTCCCTCTTTTAATTTAAAAAGATGCACTGAAGATGTAAAAGTGAGATGTAAGAGATGTGTCAAAGAGAGATTGCTCTAATAAGACATTCACGGGTGATTTGATTTCCCCTGCTGTTGCAGTAAGTCAGTAGATAAAATCATATTTTAGAGTCTCCTAAAATTTTAAAACTGTTCATGAGGAGTATTGATGACATTGCTGCTGTAGTTAGGTATGTCATTTAATTTTTCAGTGAAGAAAAACTGTTGTTACTGTTTCCACTAGAATACTAAAAAAGACATGTATGTTAATAGAAGGAATTCAATTTAAGTACCAATCCAGCAGAAACTTAAATGCTGTTATTCAGGCAGCTACAACTGAGTGGTGATTTTTCCAAACTGAAGCTCCAGTTCTTAGTGCTTCTACACTATTAGGTCTCTGCAACTGGGATTTGCTTTTAGACCCAAATAATCTCAAAAGTCTTTCACTCTTTAAACTCTCATATATATCAGGTATGCAATTACCTAAGCCAAAGACTGTTTGGCACATATAGCCTTTGAAAATTATTTCTATTTTTTTATCAAATAATTTATGTGATGAGCAGTGTTCTGTTGAATTTGACTAGGTTCTGCAGCTCCGTTCAATAAATTACTTAGCAAATAACAGAAACATTCATCAAATAATATAATCTGCAGTATTGGATTCTTTTGGTATTTGACTGGCTTAGATAAAAACATATCAGCAAAATGGAAGCTATGAAAATACAGTGATAGGACTATAGCAACTTCCCCAGAAGGTTTCACAAACCATATTGGAAATAAAAACCAAAACAACAAAAAACACTGCTCATTGCACATTTTCTATTTCTCCTTAGTTTTTTTCTTATTTTTGTACCACAGGCATTAATTAATTGTTTAATTGGAACAGTAAAGAAATTGTGTTGTTGAGCATGTGATGCTGATAATTCAGAAGGCATACAGCTGGCTACTGAAAAATGAAAAATCAAAAGAAGAAAAGAAAGATTTAATGAGGTGTTTTTCAGCTGTTCAGTGAATCAAACAGATGTCTTAATAATTAACATATACTTTAAGATGTGTTTATATACTTAATGAGGCTAAAAACATAAACTATATATTGCCATCTTGTGCTGTAAGGATAAAAAGTTGGTGGATGTCTGAAGGAGCTGTACCTATCCTGAGGTAGTCAAATCTCTGAATATACATTGCTGCCATTTTCTCACACAGAGTCAAAGCTGTACCATGATCTTTGGAATGACTTAAATGAGCTCAGAGGAGTCATACTTAGAGTTTGTTGCAACAATTGCAGGGGTATGATGAGTTAAAAAAGATGCACAGTAATGTGTGGAGAAACATTGCAGATGAATTTGAGAGGGGACAGCCTAGCAGGGTACCTGTTTCCATGGACGTGGCGTGGTCCTCTCAGGCTGTCCACATCAGCCTGCTAATGCCGTGTGGGTCTTTACCTGTGCAGAACAGGAGCTATGAACACAGTCCATGTGCACCAGGGAACATTGCTCTTTCCTATGAAAAGGAGATAACAGAATGAGGTCTAGAAATTTTTTAGCTTTATAGTCTTGATTTAAACACCATTTGAAGCCTTTCTGCTGATTTCAAGCTGGCTTTGGTCTGGTTACAGGGGAAAAAGAGATCTAATTTTCATGGCAGCTGAGGGTGATCTTATTTAAAATGCCTTTGTAAAAAGCTGATGGCAGACAACAGCTGATGTCTTAAAGACACACTCCATCAAGTTATATGTCCATTTCCAGTATTAAAAACTAATGCATTTGTCACATGCAATTGGTCCTAAGGCAGGCAAAAGTACTTCACAGCATGTCCTCTGAGAGCTATCATAAATAGAAATCAGAAGAAATGCCAAAATCTTTACGGCTTGACAGCAAATGATGTTTTAATTCAGTGGACATACAAAATTCTCTTTGACATCTAAATGGATGTTTGCCATTAGAAATCTGTCCCACTTCCCTCAAAACTTGTGACAAAAGAAGACATGTACACAAATGTAATTGTTTATTTTAATTTAAAAAGCAAAATTTGCATAATACAGAAAAGGTTGCATTCAGAAGAACTTAGTCCATCTTCCAAAGATGGAAATGTTAGCAAATTATAAAAAAAAGATTATCTCAAAGTGGAAATAGGAGCCTCTAAAACTGGATCCTTATTCTACAGTAACCTCAGTGCAGGGTGGAGTATACTGGCATCCATAACACAAACAATGAATTTTATGATCCTTTACCACAGGTTTAGCCTAGTGAATGTAATTATAATGAAGTAGAAGGTCAGACTCTTGGAAAGAAAATCTTATTGCTTTTGCATCTGTTACTTGTTTTAAAATGTTTCTCTTGAATTCCCTAAAAAGCTAACTACCAAATTATTTTCACTTCTAAACCCAGAGCTATCAAATAAGAAGGATAAGACAAAACTAAAATGATGTAAAGTGTCCTTCAGATTTAGTAGTTGCATTTGTGATGCCTTCTGACCCCAAACTTAGAAAGTTACTTTAAAATAAGCGGAGACCACTTACTATTGAAAGGTTCTGACCTTTCAGCAAGGTTGCCTGTTCATTTATATGCCTCCTGAACTACTCATCACCTTCATTTATGATTAATAAACTCAAGTCATCCTGTTTACACTGGATCACAGGTTCTTTATTAACTTTTCCTTTTTGTATCCTTTGGTATAAATGTAGAGTGCAAGGTTTGTGGGAATACTTCGGACTTTGCTGTCAAGGATGTTATAACCACATACGCAAAAATTAATGAGCTAGAACTATACAACCATGATTATAACATCCCAAAATTTGTGATGAACTCTGCATGAGGTGTCTGGATTGTGGTAGTGCTGACTGAAATGTTGGTGTTTTCATAGTTTGACATGCTTATTCATGTGTATGATTCTTCTTTTAATATTTTTTTTTTTTAATAGAACTACTCTAGTCTGCTATGCAGCTATCATTCAAACAAGCACAACTGCAGTGCAGGAGAGCATAATTGAGGCATAGTTCTGCCACTTCCAACAGGACTGGAATTGAATGCAAAAAAGTGTTCCTTCATAAATTTCTTGCTGAAGGCTCTAAGCTTCTTTGGCAGATTCATGCATGTTGAAGAAGGGAGAGGTAGAGTTTCTATCTGTCATTTTTCTCCTGGTGGTCCTGTACATTTTAGAAGGACAGGACACATTAGCACAAAACTAACTAATGTTTTTCTTAGCCTCTTGACAAAATCTGGCCTGAATTATGTCTGCAGAATGGACAGAGGACTCCAAGCCTTTCTGTATCTTATTTATCTTCCTATAAAGACATGCTGTTATCTCTGAATTAATAAAGTCTTGAAAAGCCACAAGAAGGCTGAAGAATATTCTGATTTTCCAGAAAAGGTAGGCTCATCTGTCTTTTAGATTAACTCATTTAGATGTAGCTTTTAACTAATAGATAATAGTATTATAGTAAAAAAAAATTCCTCAGCAAGTTCAAGAATTTTTGATGTTCTGATATGTGTTATTTCTGTGGGATCAGAAAAGACCTTCAGAACTCTTCAGATTCAGTCCCCTTATATGACATTTGCCAATTCATATAGTCCATTTCATAAATTAATCTATCTTTAATGAAATATACTTTTCTTTTTCTTATTGTTTGTGCTACACATCCAGCCTCACTGGTCCATAACATTCTAGCAAGTCGTCCTTAGGTGTGATCCTGAGTGTGTCACAAATACACTTATTAACACATTCCAATAATCTTTTCCTGTTGGTTATCTGCTAATAATTTTTACAGTTTATGGATGTCTCAGTGTGTTTCTAAATGAAAAGACTTTGCTTTTCTTAAAGCCTCTAAAATCACATGCGCTTTCTATTAACTGTATAATAAACATTATTTTGGTATGTATGGTTTCTATTTCAGTCAAAAACACTCTAGCTTGCAGTTGTCTTTGTATATCTGGGGAAAAGAGAGATGTTCCTGGGGACAAGTTTCTTGTTTAAAATCACAGAGTTAATTTCCTATGTTTTCATGAAAAATTTTTCCAGAGACCCAAAGACATTAGTTGCCTAAAATGTTGGTGCTTAATCTAAAGAATTTATCTGTATTTCTTGAATCCATGAATAGAGACAAAACCTCTTTTAGTTTGGTAAGAATCATTCAGCAGCTGTTTCTTTTTGTCTCTTTATTAGTGGAGGAAATCTAGAGCAGCTGTCTGGACTACAAGACTTTAGGTATGAGCTCAAATATGTCATAAACTCCTGAGGGCCTGTCTCTGAAAAATGCCAAGCCATGTAGTTAATCTAGCAAATAATTTTGACTCATTTAGGGTTTTAATCATATACATATTTCCATATTTTTTTCCTAAACACAGCATAATAGTTTTCTGGATGCAGCTACAGAATTTATCATTTTGCAAGACTCAGGTCTGTCTTCATGCCCATTTTCCAAACTCTTAATAATTCCTTCTCCCTTTCACGATTGAATCATCTGAGATTATGTGCGCTCACTATGTATTTGAACAGTAAAATACTTTCACAATAGCAGCCCTGACATAATGCTAAAATACAAATAATAAATAAAAATAAATATTATAGAAATTCATATCCAGCAAAAAGAGATAGAAAAGAACCTGATCAAAAAACCTGAGCAGCAAGCCCAAAGCTTATGTTCTTTGAGACTCAAATGGGACTCACACTTCAAAGCTGAGAATAGTTGTCTCAGTCCAGAATTCAAATTTACAAGTGAAGTTCGACTATGTCAGAGCTAGTTCTCTTACCCTACATGTTGTAAATACCTTTGAACTCACTCCTATGAAACAGAAGTGCTTTCTGAAGAAAAAAGTTGAAAAGATAAGTGGCTTACGAGCTACTGTAATTAAAATCTAAAAGATGCTTTCCCAGCTGTTGCTTTTGAAGTTATTCATAGTTGGTGGCTAGGTGCCAGCATTCAATTAGAAGTATGCATTTTTATTAACAGACTATCATGTGTTATATTATGTCAATAATTCCTTTTAAATTAATTCTTTTTATTTTTAGCAATAGTCACAGGTGTCCAGGTCATTAAATATTAAAATGGGCCCCACTGACAATTGTGCAACATCCTAAGTTTGTTTGGTGTTTTATTTGCACTCCATTTGAAGTTCAAAATTAAAATATCTCTGAACTCACAGAAAGGAGGATTTGGCCAAGATAAGTTAATGCCTGAGGGGAAAAAATAAAAAGAGAGATGCACAGCCCATGGCCAACTTTTTGCCTGCATTTGGGTTTCTAATTATCATTTACTTACTCATCATATGTATGTTGCAAGTGGAGGCCTCATTATTTTGATTCACTTCCTTAGATGTCAAAGTCTCAGGCTGCAATTAGTATTGTGAGGTGGGTTTGATATATATGGGCTGTTAGAGGTACTCAACTCAGTGTCAAAACAACACAAGAATCATCTTCTGAAGAGCAGTCCTTTTCCTAGTTTCCCAGTGTTTTATTGCAGGATTCATATCACCTAATTTTAGGTGGCTTCAGTGTAGGTTCCTTCAGCTAAGCTTGATGGCTACATTTTTCTTTTTCTTTNTTTTGCTTTTTTTTTTTTTTTTTTTTTGTAATCTGGCTAATTCAAACAGCTATTTTGGGCCAAGATGAATGAAGTCTAGAAGAGTCTTTTAGTCTTCCTCACATTTTTATGGGAGCTTTTAACAGCAGTCAGACAGAGGTCTGTCTGAAAATAGAAGAGGTATGCCAACCCATATTGTTTTCATTTGTGGTTAACGCCTTGCCTAGTGCGAAAAAGGATTGAGGCATATTCTCTTTTTTTGTAGTGCCAGTGGAGATTCAGGATATTTGAACCATAATATACAAACACCCAACCCCCTCTACCCCCAAAAACCCCATGTTTCCTCTTCCTTTACAACTTAATGTCATGACAAGTTCTGGATTGCAGATCGTATAGACTGAACTCCTTTGCCTGTGAAGCAGCTGGGCTGGTGTCCCTCAGTACTTATAGCTAACCAAGAAGGTCAGTTCTCAAGCTGAGGCACCCTCTGATCTCAATCAGTTTGGCTACTCTGTTAGAAATGGAATAGGGAGAACGTATAATTACACTGTTAAAAACAAAGTTAAAAGCAGGAGCCTGGCTGCTTGCTTTTTCTTAGTAACCACTCTCTGGAACTGAAGCTCCTTTGAAATACTCTGTTAATTACTAGATATTGATAATGATTGCATTGCAATACATATCCAGTTGATAAAAAATGTATATAGTTGGTAGTGTCTTCCATTTGTGATTTACAAAAGGTGTCATATAGTTTTGTCAATAAGAATTAGTTTCTTCTTGCATAGTGTTTTTGAGTAGCTGCCTTCTTCATTTTACACATGGAAAAAAGTGATCTGCCCACAGTTGCATTGGATATGTGCTACAAGCTAATTTGAAACCTAAAAATCCTAATTTCTATTCCTGCCTTGCTGGCTGTGGTGGATGTGTATGGCAAATGCTGTTTCTTTTGATATTCTGGAGTTGAGAACACTAGGACATCAGTGGCATATATACTCTTCTGCCAACCCATTGCAGCTTCTCATTTTAACCTCAGTTGAAGAGGGCAAATTTTTTATGAGCTCAGAGGAGGGAGTAAATTGTTAGAAATAACAAAAGATGAGAGAACAATTACAATGGCAGAAGAGAATAAGATAACATTTAAAACCCATTTCTTGATAAAAGCTTTTAAGAAATGATTTAGCTAATTAAAGAATACAGGTGTTGATTTGACCTATTAGTCATTTTTCACTTTTGAAGTTCTGGAAAACAATACATTTTTAACCACCTGCAAATAGCTTAAGAAAACTATGCATGCCAAAATAGTCTTTTTACAACTGAACAGCTCTTTCCGTAAAACCTGAATTTTCACATAGGTCTGCGCAAGAGCTGATGTTTCTTGTTTCTCTGACCTATCCCTGACATCTCCAAGAGCTACCTTCAGGAAATACATTGCTTCCCTCCTTTTATAGCCCATGTTCCACTGAATAGTAATTGATTGCTGGCCTTTGCCAGCAACAAATTATGAGTTTATCTGCATTGTCCAGCTGTGTTGTAGGAAAGAAAGTCAATGTTTTGTCTACTTCTCACTTTTTTCGTCATGCTTTACCTGTTCATTCACTCCAGAGAGGCCCAGAACTCTCAGTTTATGTCAGTCCAATGTCCTTAGACTGTCAGTAGCCTTATGAAGTTGATCACTTGCCATCCAACCCAATATCACACACATGAACACATAGGCCACTTATCCATACATGTGTAGATTAGATGATGGATTGCAGGATGTGGCAAAGTATGCCAAGGACTTGGAAGGATTTCAATTTCTTTGGCTAGTCTATGACCTATTTATGCATGCTGTATTGATCAGTGAAGTGAAAAATTTTTTGCACCTTCCAATGAAAGTACTGTTTGGTCCGGCAACAGAACTGACACTTTTAGTAATGTCCTATAGGAAACAGCTGGGATTATTAATTCATTTTTACACAGGTCACTAAGCATCCAGAATTCAATATTTCTTTTAAATTGCTCTCAATCTGGACCAGATCCATTCTGAAGGTGAAAGGTTCCAGATATATACTGCTACTGGACATTATTAGAGTCCCTTTTAAGTCTTGCCAACTGTTTTCCCTTGGTTCATCCTGAGAATGATTGCATTAGGCAGAACAGAATAAGTGTATATGCTAACTTTTTTTTTTTCCTCATGGTGTGATTTCATATTTTATTTATATATAATTTCATTTATATATATATTTATATATAATTTCATTTTTATTTATATATAAAAAAATATACTTTATTTTATTACAGATGACACCAATCGGAGTTAAAACAAGATGAGAAATACTTTAGATTCCGAGTCTGAAACAATTGCTCAGTGACTCAAGATTCAAATGCAATGAAGAAGGAAGAATTGCAAGAAGGAAAGATTTACACAGGCACAGCTAAGGATAAAGCTGAGCAGAATTGTATGATTTTAATTCACAGGAATTTCTTCAAACCTGTAGTTTGACTTGGACTTTGAGAAGACATAACTGCTGGCTCTGACATTTCATGAAAATCAGAGCAAAAGTTCTAAACTTCCAGGTGCAATAATGGCAAAATGGTCTGAAATGTGACCTTAACATCCTCTATCTTTGGAGGAGAAAGGAGGCAAAGTGTAACATTTTTGTCATTCTCTTGAGTGATAATACTGTATCTCCAGCTCTTCCAATGCTGGCATTTACACTGCTACCTGGCTGGCTTAACACATTACTGATTCTCTTTTATAATCATTTTTCAGAATTGTCAGTGACTAAACAAGTCCCAGAGAATCAAGTCCTGTATCCTACTTGTATGTTAAACATCTGGAAAGGGTACGGAGAAGAGCTACTGTAACTATGCAAGGGCAGGAAATACTGCCTTGCAGCAAGATGTTAAAAATGCAGTGCCAGTTCTTAAAACAGGAGATTAAAGACTATTTGATTAAAGTGTGTAAACTCCTTCTTGGAGAGATTCTAATGATACCTTGAATAAGAGAAGCAAGCAGTACAAGACCAGTGGCAGGAAGATAATATCCATACATATTCATATTATATATAAAGCCAATCCCTTCATCATGGAAATTAGAATAGCCAAATAAAATAGCCAGGATAAAAGTGGATCAGAGTGTTGATGCCAAGCCTGCATGTCATTGTGTAATATAGTTTTGAGTCAAGTAAAAGAAATTACTGACCCTGTAAGGGTGCCTGTGCCAATTAGTATTACTGATGTTATACAAGGGCCACACCACCTGGTTCTGAGGTGTCTTTGAGTCTTGGTATCCGTTTCATGACAACCTGACTTTGTCCTGCCTCCAGCCATGATGTGAGGTTATAGAGTACTCCTTATACTTGGGAAAACCTGAGGAGATTTGAAGAAAACCACTATTAGGATTGGCTGGAAACTTCCTTTCATAAAAAGATCTCTCTTTAAAGAAAATATTTCTGTAGGAAAAAAAACCAACAAATTTATTTCTACAATAAGTTTCTGAAATTACATCAGGAAATCTGAGACCAGATTATTTAGTTTTGGTCTTGTTGGACATTAATAAAATATTTCAATTTGTCCCACTGACTAGAAACAGTTAGTGATATGAGTTGGTGCAATATAATTGCTTGGTTTATTGTGGTGGTGTCCCTAGAGATTCACTCTTGTCCTAATTCATTCCCATTCTATCTTTTGGGGCCAACTGATTATCTGTACATAAAATGACTAGATCTCCTCTGGAAGCAAGAACCGTGCTGCAGAGTGGGAGTTCTGAGATGACTTATGGGAACATCATCCCTGCAGGAAGCACAGGAAAAAGAGAAAATGTAGGTATACCTAGGTCAGGTGCAAAAATGAGAGTATGCCAAAGAACTATTTTGCAAGACTATCTACATTATGGTATTTATGATCAGCTGAGCTACTATTGAGAAAAATAAGCATTCCTTCTTGTCACTACTCACCTTTTCCTTTATCTCCTCTAAGCCCTGATTTTCTTTTTTGTCAGTCATGCTGAACACTGGTAAGATTCTTCTTCATCCAAACTCAGGCATGCATATTCAAGAAATTAACTTGGCGTTGTAACAGCTCTTAACATCTGTGACTCTTGACTGTGACTCGAGATAGTTGACTAAGGGGGCTAGGCAAAGATTTAATTTATTGCCAAGAAATTACTGACTTTTTTAAAGCTAGGACTTAACAATTTGATCCCCCCCCCATTGTTTTAAACATATTTGGGTATAAAAATAGCACAAGGTCTATAATGTGTTTTGTTCCCCATCTTTTTAGAGAAGAGTCCGAATGGAATATCCTCATATTTCCAGAAAAGGTTTTATCTTTGCAGGTATAAAGATTTTTTTGTTTCAATTTTAGACTGGTGTTAAGCTCTTACTGTGAAATTTGAAGTGGATTTAAGGTGCTGGGAATATTTGCTGTAAAATGGCTATGCTCTGATTTACTCTTCTACTTTCAGTTCAGCATGAAATTCACCCATGTTTACACCACAGTAAAGCAAAATAGCCCTGGGGAAAAAAGCTACCAAACAAGCATATTTTTACAGAATAATGGTACTGTGATGAAAACTTTTTTTGCCACTGAAAAGGTAAAAGAAGCAATAAAGAATGTAATGTAACCCTATGATCTACATGTGAAAGATGGTAGGCACATTGAATCACTGTATTCAACTGGTTCTGCACCTAATTTTCCATTTCTAATGTAACATTATGTTGATGTTTAATTTACAGGTTTTTGTTTCTGTTTTTTTCCTTCTAAGTGTAAAATTTGTCTCTTTAACCACGTGACTTTAATATGTTCATGCTTAAACATCAGAGGGTTTTGTTACTTCTAGTACAGAAGAGCAGGATGACAAAAACACTGAGAAAACTTTTAAGGGTTGTACTTCCTACTATTTAGTTTTTGCTCTTTATTGATGAAACAAGCCTGTTCCATGGGCCATATGTTTGAAATAATTATAACCACAGACCCTTTTTTATTTAAAGATGGAGATGCTGCAATATTTAATTTGTGAGTACTATCCTTCTCTTCCTCTCACCAGTCAGCCAAACACATGAAAACTTTAGAACTCACCCTCTGCTGATGACAACCAGGAGAAATGTCCTGCAGGTCAACCCACCTCCTCCAGGACCAGAAACCCCAGTTCTATTCACAGACACCACCCTGAACTTGTTGTCACTTCCACTATTTAGGAGCATTAAAAACCCTGATCCAAAACCTGTGGGAGTAGTGGTAATACTACTGTTTCATTAAGATTTTATAATTATACCATACAATTTATGCCCAATACTGAGGGGAATGAATGAATGAATGAATGAATGAATGAATGAATGAATGAATGAATGAATGAATGAATGAATGAATGAATGAAGAATTTTACTTTTATTATCTTTCTTAAAAGTGTCTGATTTTCCAGAGCTTCATTTAAATATGTTTTCCTGACATGTCTCCATTTTTTTTTTTAAAGAGTCAGACGTGTAAAATTCCATTTAGAAACATGGTTAGGGTTTTTGTTTGGTTGTTTTGTTTTACTTTGCTATTCTAATTCAGCATTGTCTTGTGGATAAATCAAAACTATATAGAGAAAAAATGTGATGTCAAAAAAATAGAAAACATCCCTTGGTAAAAAAGAATATTTCACCCTGGGTCAGTTAAGCTAATATAAACTATATTTTAGTTTTTTGTTTGTTTGTTTTCCCTGTATTGTCTCCAAAACATTTCACCTGCAGGTTCTAACTTAACTATTTGCCTTTTAGTTTGATTCAGTGACATAGTACAAAGGTTTTGTTCCTTCTGCCCACCTTTTTGTGAGTGCAGACACAGTGGCACCGAAATTTGTGAGAGCTGGGAGTCCTCAGAAGTTTCCTCATACCCAGCAATGTGCCCGCAGTCACATTCTGGGTTGCTCTGTGTGACCCTGCTAGAGCATGGCTGAGGATGCCATCCCATCTCAGGGAAAGCTGGTGGGAGGGACCTGCAGGGAGTTCTGCAGTCCTTAGTTTGCTCTGTTTTGATTCCGTGGGGAAAGAACATTAACCTTTGGTTTAGGTTTCTATATGCATTGTCCTGCTCAGCCAGAAACAAAGAGAAACTGGCATTTTCAGCCTTTCTTTCCTGATTAAAGCTTGAAAAGTATCTAATTTCTTACCTGAAAAAAAAAAAAAAAAAAAAAAGAAAGAAAAAAATAATTCATCACGACTCCTTTTTAACCAATTAACTGGCAATAGTAGTTTACTGTCTGTGATCACTGCCAGTCCAATGGGTGATCAGCATAGGATAAGAGCCAAGATAGAAAAGAATGTGTGTTTGTAAGCTAGCAGACCAGGGATTTAGAATTTTCCCTTTTCAGCCTTAAGATAAGCTTGTAACCTGTGTGGGCCATCCCTTTAGGTCAATTTCATGCAGACTATTTTCTCCTTTTCTATATCAATCCTAAATTAATACAGTGGGTGCTCTGCAGCCAGCGTGGTTTTGCATTGATCTTGGCCAGCTTGTTTACAGTGTTTTGGCAAGTTGCTGATGTACTTCTCCCTGGGGATAGAGCAGGGGTTAATTGCTGTTAAACTCTCAGTGCCAAGTAATGGTTCAGACTCTGTGCTACATTAAAGATGACACTAATAAGGAAAGAGTGCACTGGATTGCTCTGTGTTGAAAATTGGACTTGTGGTGACAGAAACTTGGAGCAGAGCTGATGTAATAGGGAGGCCATAATGTAATTATAACTGCTGAACATGTGTCATAGCAAGTTAAATGATACATTAATGAATCAAAACAGGTGATGGAGTGTTGCTCTTTCAGCAGATAGAGGTGATTTCAAGGTCAAATTGTCATTAATCTAATAGTCTGTAAACTGCATATTCTTCAAATTATAATCAAAATCATCTGTAATAGTTTTTTTAAGTGTACTTCTTGTCCTGTATCAGAGGGGTGAAAAGACAGAAGATGTTATTCTCAGTATAAGTTTGTTTATCTCTCTTTTATTGTATTTCTGTGATACCTAATATGATATTCGTGAGCCTACCATTTTTCAGTCAGGTGTAAACTTTGGTTCCCTGTGCTCTGAATACTCTGAACACAAGCCAAGAGGTGTGTAGACATATTAGTACAGCATTGAGCCAAACTAATAAGCTTTGCTGAGAGACAGAATACATTACACTGAATATAGCCAGCAAAGGGCTTCAAGTCAGCTTGAACCATGTACAAAACCAGCTCATGCCTGCTCAGAGCAGAATTAAATGTGTAGTAATATTGTGAGTTATATTATGTATAAATTCTCTCTGCCTATTATGATTCTGCAGAAAATGAAAACTATCTCATACCTCAGCTGGTTCCTTGTTTAACTCTGGTGTTGTGGATCAAGTTCCTACCTTTGGATTCTGGTAAGACCACCATATTCAGAAGGTAAATAAAGGCTTCTGTTCCAGATCATGTGACAGTGCAAGACACAGTGATATGAAATTTGACCATAGGTACTTGACTGCCTAAACATGACAGTATATATCAATCTCCACAACAAGTCCTGAATACTTAAAGAGACCTATCACCTATTTTTTTGTATTATTTAATGAAACCTACAATATTTTTACAATTAACTGTGATTTAGTAGTTAAAATGAGATGCACACAGAACAAAGAATGTATCAATTTAAAAAAAAAATCCTTTTTTTTTTTTTAAATTTTGCAGTCTTCTGATTCTTGCCTTGTCTAAAAAAAATCTGTTTATTTTACATTTGTTTTGCTTCTCATAAGCTTCTCATTGATCCTCATGCTGTTAAAAAATGAAGCAAAGAGTTTAGAAAAGGGTCTAGCAGAGTCCATTACTGAGTTTCTATTTAAAAAATGAGATTTAAATGCCCAAATCAAATTGGGTATTTTTGACAATGTCATGGTATGCCATACTTTGACTTTTTTTAATTCCTAATTTTTGCCTAATATGGCTAATAAATAATAAAAACCGGAACTTTGTAACAAATTCCTTATTAAATTGGGGTCCTGTGTTGATTTTTGTTTCTTTTCTTTTTCCACAAATGTTTTTTGATGTTGAACCCATTTTGTTAAAGAAAATCCTGGACTTTATCTCATTTTCCTTCAGTCATATTATTTAAGAGAAGCAAGTTTTTCCTTTGAGAAAGTCAAATAACAATAAAACTACAAGTCCTTATAGGTCTAGGAAGACCTGCTAGAAAGTAGATCCACACCAGCTCTGTTCATCTTCATGTCCTGTCTTCCAGTGCTGCTCTTTAGCCCAGTAGCTCTTGAAGACTGAGCACCTCCCAGGCAGGAGTGTCCTGGTTATAATAGCCAGGATCAGTTTGTCACTGTGTGGGTGTGTATTTGAAACCCTCTATTTCATTTTCTCATGAGTTGCTCACAATGGCCCATTTGCAGCAGCTGCCCAGGGCACACCCGACCCCTCAGGCTATAAGCTGAGTGTTCAGGATCTTCTGTGAGATCAGGAAGTTTTCCTGTCTTCACATCTATGACTCAGGTGTGATAACTTCCCTCTGGGGAGCCATTAGCACCTCCACACCCACCTGAGGGGTCATGTCTGCTAATGGGCCATCAGGGATTCCAAAAATACGCCATGATTTGCCTCACAGAGTAAATCACCCATTGTGAAACTCTCCACCTTGGTGGAGGGACTGGGTGTTCCCATCTGAGCCCAAGTGTGGGTGTTTGGGTACTGGGATCTCTCATCTGATCCAGAGGAGGACCAGATCCTCCACCAGACTACAACCATCATTTTCACCAGCGAGTTTCTTCTTTCTTTTTTCTACTTTGAACTCAGGGGGGCCACATGGTGCTCAGCACATGGGGTTGGCAAGCTCCATTCTGCTTGTTCCTCACTGTGCTGCACATCTGTTTTTTGTGGGTCAGTTGGATTTTCCTTCTGTATCAGTGTATTTATTGTGATCTTTTAATTAAATTGTTATTCTGACTTGCAATCTCATTCCAAGTTGGATTCATTTCTCCTGCTGGTTTACCTTTAAACCAGCACAACAGGTTTATGAGGAACACTTGAGGACCTGTTCCCACACTCCTTCTCAATCTTCCCTGTTCTCCATCCTTTTATCTGCTTCTCTTCCTCTCTATATTTTCACAAAACAGATGATAAACTCTGCAGTGCAGTGGCTTCCTTTTGTGGCCACTCCGAAAGGATGAACAGAATAGTTGTAGCACTTTTCTTCAGCAGATTAATTCTGGTTTGTTAAATTGCTTCCAACTACATTTCATATAATCATAGTATCATAGACTTGGTTGGGTGAGAAGAGACCTTAAAGATCATCCAGTTCCAACGCATCTGCAGTGGGCAGGGACAGCTTTCACTAGCTCAGGCTGTCCAAAGTTACTTCCAATCAGGCCCTAAACATTTCCAGGTACGGGGCATCTACAGCTTCTCTGGGAAACCTGTTGCCATATCTCATCACTCTCATAGTAAAGAATTTTTTTCTAATATCTAATCTAAACCTACTATCTCAGTCCTGTCACTACACACCTTTGTAAATAGTCTCTCTCTATCTTTCTTGTAGGCAAGATAATTTGCAGGACAAATTTTTGTTTTTTCCCCAAAGTTCAAATTTGACCTGAGTCATTTACATTTAGGAATTACAGAAAAAAAAAAACAAAAAACAAACAAAAAACAAACAAACAAACAAACAAAACTTCCCTTTCAGAATCATGAAATCATAGACTATGGCAGGAAAGCAAAACTTACCTGAAAGAAAATGTCCACAGAGCAGACATCACCACTGGGGACAAGAATAGTATTCATTGTGTCATTTGGCATCCTTTGTTCTTGGAATATTGGCCATTCCTGTCTGGTGTGGAGAGATAGAATATATTGTTTCCATAGTATGTGCTGTAAGCCTTCCCTGTCTGGTCAAATGGAATCTCTGATTTTTATCTAATTTTTTTTTAACCCTGAAGATTTTATTTAAAACCATGTCCATCATAGTGAAAAGTGAATATTGCTTACCATGCTGGAAACATGCCTTAAAAAGCTGTGGTATGTGGTCTCCCAGCACTACATCTTCTCTAGGCATCCTTACTACAGAGGTTTGATGCCCCTGTAGCCATTTCTTTGTTTGGCTGGTCAGTTAACCAGACCTAAAAATCATGGATATTTATTGTGGTTGTCAATCTAAGACTGAATTCCACCTTTGAGACCCATAGGAAATTTCATTGCCTGCTTTATTTATCGCAGTGTAGTACTGGAGAAGAATGGCTAAGCACTATAATGCTCAAGATGACATTCTCAAGGAAAATTTGTTACCTTACGAGGGATAAATTACCTAGAACAGTTCATTAATAAGGCTTTTTGCAATACCCAGAAGTTGTACATGTTCAGGGGAAGTCATTGACTCTCCGAGGTGTAAACTGCTACTTTCTTAGTGGAGAGAAATAGAACAATCCTTTACCATGAAGCAGATCTGATCAAAAAGTTATATCATCAACATTTAAATGTTCTGTGGGAATATAGAAAATTTGTAGAGATATTGTGAAGAAAAAAGCATTTTAGTTTTCGAATGGACCATTGAAACTTTTGGACTTGAAGCAATGTTTTGTGTCAAGATGTATTAGATTTTGGATTGTTAACCATCACCTATGATTTAAGAAGTCAAGATTAGACTAAAGTGTTTTAGTTTTATAGAGGCTGAGCATAACCCTAACACAAAATTAATTTCCCTCATAAATTTTTACTTAAGAGGAATAAAATAAATGAAACCTCTTGTTCTTCCAGCATAAAAGACATAATATGAAGAGGAATGTGTACCAGAGTTTGAACTCGTGGAGTCTCATCCAGAAGATGCTGTAAGTTTACCTTCAGAAATCTCTCATTCTTGGTGCTCTGAGACAAATACCTTGATACTTTTGCTAAAAATTAGTGAGTGTATGAGCTTCATCAGTATCTGGCTCACCATTATGTTGGTTTTGATTCAGAAATAAAACAGATGTAAAAAAAAAAGAGATATATGCTGCAAAATGGAAATTCCAGGCTTTATCCCAAACTTCAAAGAATCTCCTGATTTTGTTTTTCTCCAGATCTCTTTATATGTATTCAGCCATCCATCCAAGGGATATCCCACTCTTTGGTACATATCAATGGTAAAATGTTTTTCTGAATCTTTATAATCATTAAGAATTGTCAATGTATGGGGAGGTGATCCCATGGTACATTTATTATGTTCCTTGTATGACATCATAGAAAAAAAGTACATGCAAGAAAAAGTAAAATTAAAAGTTTGTCTTTCACTGACATCAGTGGCAGATTTTCTGTACAATATTTACATAATACAATATCAGGGTCACTTACATCAATCCCATCATTCCCCATTTAGACCCTATAATGGGTATTAAACATGGTATGGTCTCACAGGTTATGAGCCTGCTGTACTGCTGTATCTACAAGTGAGCTTTAATCAATCCCTGTAAAACAAACAAAACACCATGGAAAATGTGGGTGCCTCGGTATTTCTCTGTTACCTTTTTCTAACCTATATTTAAATGTTGAGTTATAGTCTTGACAGAAAGATTCCTTGAAATATATTGAAATGTGTAATGTAATTCACAAGAAATTGCAACTGAGTTATCACCTGTTACTGATGACCACAAAAAATTGCTCAAATTAGCTATTTGAGGTTAATGTGGCTGAAATACTATTCAAATTTCTCTGGTTGGGTTGTAGAGTGATTAGGTTCTCATGATTTGGTCAAACAGATTTTTAAATTTCTCTCTCCAGTAATCTCTTTACTATGGTCTGAATCCTGCTCGTTTTGCTCTGAGGCACAGAGACAGAATAATATATGTCTAAGTAAAGAAAAAAATTGAGCCTTTGGGGCATGTGAAGGTGGACTTGGGTAATATGTAAGTAATACTTTGTCCAAGATGATCTACTCCTTGGAGGAGGAACTAACTAATGTCTCAATATTGCTCTTATACTTGTAAGGACCTTTCCTACCAAGTGTCAGATCTTGAAGGCACATATGTCTTTTTTAAGGAAAAGGAAAGCTGCATTTCAGAGACATTAGTCATCCCTAAAGTCAGGACTGTTTGTTCTTCCAGTTCGATACATCTTTCCACTGGAAGCACAAATTCTTTGTAGTACAGACGCTCGAGCTGGTTGCATTATCAGCATTCTCTGGCATCATAGTCCCTGTATGATGGAGTCAAAGTCTGGTATTTCCCTTTGCTTATCTCTGTACAAACACAAAAGTGGTTCCTGCCCTAGGGATTCTACAATATAAGCATTAAAAATTAAAAGAATAGACAGTGGTTGAGTTCAAGAGCAGGAGACAAAGAAAGAAGGACACTAGCATTTTCAGCACAGCTGGGACTTAACATTTTTCAGGTTCTGTTGGCGTCACACAAGTGAATTTTAAGACCAGGAAGATGAATAAGGAGGTGGCTTTACAGATGATAATAAAGTACTCCTTTGAGGTTTATCTCCCTTGTTTCTATGTTTTGAAATGCACATCTTCCTCCTTTCTTGTATACCCTTTGTAGCTTGAGCATAGAAGAAAGAGGAAGAGGTGCACTCCATGGTCCATAAGAAGACGGAGACTTGTCTCACGTATTGATTAGAGGTCAGTGTTACATTTCACTGAGCTTTTGTTTGCATATGAGATTACCCAGAGATGGAAAGTGGACAGAGGAAAAAGGGCCCACCTTGTAGGAAAATGGAAGAGGATAAGGAGTTTTACCAAGGAGTATACTGTAGAAATTTTTAGAAAGCTGGGAAGAAAAGTGAAACAGAAGAGGGTCATTGCAGCCAAAAGAGAATAGTTTCAAGAACAGTGTCATTCACTGCTTCAAAGGCAGGTAAGAGGTCAGTGAGGATGAGAGAGGAAACATTGTCCTAGCTGTCCTGATGTAAGAGAGGAGTCATTTTAAACTGGGAATAATAATTTCATTGCACTGGAAGAACTGTAAGAGTATTTTTGATGGGATTGTAAAGAGTATAATCATCAAGTTTGTAGATTAAAGGAGACTGCAGATAATAGCCACAGTCTAAACATTGCCAACTGTTGATAGCAAGACTATTTAGTGAGCAGCAATTGTTTATGCTGATTTATCAGTTAGATGAAGCTTTTTTCATCCATGAAGTTCTATTTATTGCATTTCCCTGAATTTTACATGAGTTTTAATTACCTTTCTTTTTTTTTCTTCCTTTTTTTTTTTTTTTTCCCCTTGGTTTCTTTACCTTGCCAATTTAGAAATTACAAATAGACTATAAACAACTGCGGCATTTAAATGAGAAACATGTTTACTTTAATTTGATATTAAGGTATTTTTAGTTGTTTGAACAACCAATACCAAAATTACTCTTGCAAATTAGCTATTGAATTTCCACTCTGATGCAATCCCCCTCTAGCATTTTCTGTACTCCTCCAAGCTTTCTTTAAAAATGGTCATCAGCCTTTGTCTAGACTTTCCTGAAATTACCATTGTTCAGAGTATATCTATTTCATTTCCTCTTACCTTGTCTATTTGATATCTTTCTGCTGCTATGCTATTAGACATATACATTTCCCTCATAGGACTTACACATTGAGATATTTTAGCGGGATTTTTACTGTCTTGTGTTGCATGTCTTCGTAAAATGTATTTACTTAAAATTGCCTTTATCATATGCTTTTGAGTTGGCAATGTAGACCTAAATATTCTAAAGAGTTCTAAAGTGTTTCCATTGCTACAGGTTTTGAATCATACCCTTGGAATTGCACAACACAGGAAATAAAATGCTGGGTTTATTTATATATTTCAGTTTTTCTAGAACATCCTCTTGGCTCAGACTGTAATCATTCTGGGTGCCAGTCTTCCACAAATGCAATTACCTCTATACTGCTGCTTAAAGAGGTAAGTAACCCAGCCTTCCACAACATCACTATTGGATATGGTAAATCTCTGAGCTCCCCAATCCATTAGCATTCCCCTCAAAATCCTCATTAGTAGCCTCCTTAACATCTTCTAGGCTGCAGAATTGCACCTTAAAATGTGGTATGCCTATGGTATTTGCAGTTTATGTATTTTAAACTGGATAAGTGAGTTATTACAGGGAGAAAACATGAAGAACATTCTGCTTCTGAGTGACTTCTGTTCCACTGCAGTAGGGACTCAGCTAATAAAGTTGTTTTACATTAAGGGAACTATAATTTGCTAGCAAAATCTTGACAGTTGTGTTTAGAATAAAACAATATGCCTTTCCCCTCCCTACTGGGCCTAATTCCCTGGTAACCTTATTGAAAATGTGCATGGGCTACAAAACTAAAGATTAACTGTCCAGGGACCTGCTTCCTGGAGCTTATTTGAAGATTAAATCAAATGGCAGGCAATATATATTTGGTAATTCAGCTTTGTTTCAGACTTTTCCAATTTAATGACAAGTATAATAGAAGAATCTGACACTCAAAAGCACTTTTTTTTTTTTTTAAATTTGAAAATGCATGGTATTTCTGTCCATACCAAAATTAGAATTATTTATTTCAGCATATCTGAAGATCCTGTTCTTTTATTTTTGAACATGAAGCAAAGTAATTTTAGTTACAGATGATGTGAACAATTTTTCTCCTTTAGTGAGATACAGTTCTTTATACTTTTTGTAACAAATACCAGCAGAAGAGTTTTAAGAGAAGGCATAAAATATCTACTATAGCATTACAGCATTCACTTAAACAGAAAGGGAAACTCACATATTGTTTTTTAATTCAGTGTTTAGACTATGTATTAGTTAAACAGATTTCTATTCAGCAATTTGGATTGAGATGGATGGATATGTTATGCTGTTTTAAAAAAACTGTATTTAGAAGGCACATTCAAAGACACTGAAGTGTGATTTGTCCTAGTAGCTGACGTCTGAAGAACAAGTGACATTCTTACACAAAATCTATATTGGTGATGTATTTAATTACAGAGTTGATTGAAATTGACAGCTTCAGTGACCTATGAGTGCACTGTTACTGACTGATGGATGCTTCAAATCTGGTTACTTTTAAACCAATTCACATACAGTTCAATAATATCCTGTCAAACTGCAAACTGCATTTTTGCGTGGATATGGACTAGGCAGAGAACATTTTAATTAAAATAAGATAGAGATGAATGATGCTTAAAAATTGATGTAATTCTTAAAAATATGATCAGTATGATTTGAATAACTCTCAGAGTTATTCAGAGTGGTGGTATTCCTTAAGAAACATGCATTTTACTTTGGTATTCTGTCATATCAGCCCAAAACCTCTCAAGACAGATTGGCTCTCCAGCCTCTTCTGCCCGTATGCAGGCAGTTCCTCATTAATAGCTAGAGAGAGTCATTGAGAAAATGGTACCTGAGCTTTCTGAAAGCACAGAACATCTGCTAAGGGAGGCTCTGGAACTTTTGCAGCCAACTTCACTGCAGAGACCAAGTCCCTCAGAACCACAAGATGACTCCAGTGACCACTTTGCTCAGCCTTTCTGGATCAATAGTCACAGTCTTAACCACAACATATTTTTCATGACTCTGTAATGGCATATGCAAGAGGGCAAACCCAAGTCTGGGATTAGCAGTGAGCAGCCTTTTTTTTTTTTTCTCCTCTGTCTCCTTTGCTTCCACTTCTCTGTAGTTCTGGGGGAGGGTAAGTCACGCTTTTCTCAAGATGCAGAATACTGACCTGAGTATTGTCTTGGATAATTAGCTATTTCTTAGTAATACTTAGAAGCATAATTTGTCTTCTGGAAGAGTAACCAACAAAGTACAAAATTCTGGCTGAAGAGTTCATGTTCCAATCTGAAGACAATTAAATGGCATAGAGGATGAACAGGTACCTGAGGTGTTAAAATGTCAAGTAGCATTGTAATCTCATTCACTTAATTTGTGCATATATCATAGAATCATATCCTGGCAGTAATGGGAGTAATAAAAAAATAAGCAAGGTTTCCCTCTTTCTGGATTTTTCTCAGTGATCAGTGTCTTTCTTACTGCCAGATTATAATGTTGCAACTAATTATGTACACAATTTAAAACAGAAGCCATGGATAGGCCAAATACGTCAGCTTTCCTCCACAGTTACATCACTTCTCTATTAAGGAAATCGAGAACTACCTGAACAGTCACCTTTCTATTGATATTATCTGCATTCCCTGAAAGTACAGCAAAGGTTACAAAGCCTATGTGAAACAAATACGATCTGTGTACAAAGCACCATGGTGAAAAAAAGAATTTTAGTGAAGATTAAACTCCTTAAATAAACTGTAAGCTTTTGTCCTTTGTAAGTGCTTTCTCAGTGCAGCTAAAATTTTACAAAAGTGACGGAAAAATCAGAATTACCATAGCCAAAATCCATATTTAAAGAAAAAGTGAAATGCTTCCAATATACAAAATCAAAAACAAAACAGAACAATCCAGTTGAATGGAATTTAGAAGAAAACTTGTAGTAATTTTTGCAGAGAAAAAACCAAAAATGTTCCTCTTTAGCTTTTAATTCTGTTTTCCTAACACAGTTTTATATTTTAATTATATAAATAACAGATTTTATCCTTCACCCTGGAAATCATTACACTCCCTGAGATGGGGTAAATAGCAGAACTTAAAAATATTGGAAGTTTTAAAGTTATCCAGAATCTTACCAGAGGAAACAAACTCACTCTGTCATCAACAAGGATTGTGAAAATATCCTTTAAAGAGCCAATAAGAGTATTTAGCATTAGAAGGAGTTCAGTGAGAGACAAGTGATGCTACATACTTTCAATTCCATATCAGTTTTAGTTGACAGTGTATTCATGGTAGAATGGAGCTTGTTATGGACTAAACAAAAGACTTACTCAATGTCTTTGTGGCCTGCACTGAGCTCTGAATTATCACTGAGGATAAATCAGGTTAGTAGTTAATCTTCACATGCTTTAGTTCATGATTTACATACACCTGCAATAAGTGCAGGCATAGCTTGCAATGGATCAACCCAATAAAACTCATTCTTAGCTGGGATAAAAAGGCAGCTGTATCTATCAGGGATCTCTGCTTTGCAAGTTCAGAAGAAGTTATTTCTGATTAGAAAGCAATTCCTCTCCAGAAGTAATTGAAACTAAGCTAGCCTGGTTAGCAGTGCCCCAGCCCCTCTCTCCTGCCAGATAAGGATCCACAGTGCTGTGGGACTAAGCTGGAGCAAAACTAAGCCCCAGATGGGGCACTGCATGGCTTTATTGACAGGTACTAGAATGAGAGAGTAGATGTTTGTAGAGGACTGCTACAGGTTACAGGAGATTACTACCATGTGAAGTAAGCAGACATTGGATCTTCCTATCCCCTTCACATATGAGTAAGGAACCAGTTAACAGAGATTTTCAAATAATGGCCTTGGAGGATGTGCAGATACCTACTGAGATAAGTGCTGCTCCCACCCTAGGATTTCTTGTTCTAGTCTCTTGCCCTTTCCTAGACATACTTGTACTGCATACCCTAACTCCACTCAGCTGAGGATGTCATAAAAGCTGTAATAGTTTTTTTAAGCATAAAGGATAAAAATGAGGGGAACAATAAAAATAAGGTCATACTTGCTCTAATCTACATCTAGGTAACAGAAAAAAATTTCATTCCATCTGGAAGACTATATAGTAAAGACTGTTCACACATTAAGGTTTTGTACTGTTAAAATCAAACAAACAAAAAAAACCAAACCAAAACTGAACAAAAAATTACAACAAAAATGCTGAAACGAAAAAATGAAAAAAGCCAACCCAGGCTTCTATAACAAAGGGTCACCAAAAAGTATCCATTGTAGAAAAAGAGCATTCTGTGGGAACAGAATATTAATTGGTCAGAATTCCTCATGAATTTTTTGGCTCACATTTGAAAACAGAGCACCTGTAGGTTACTAACCTTTTCCACCTTCTTCTCTGGAGAGTCAGCCACTCTTTGTGTGTGTTTCTTTCAGGCACAAAGCATGTGACTTGTGTGTGTGCTGTGTGATGTAGGCTTAGATCCGATCTATCTGACCTTTACCTAAACTACAGCTGTAGGATGACCTGACTGTAAACATGTTTTCTCTGTTTCTTCATTCTTCTTTAAGTGCTAGTCTCAAAGACTTATTTTGGTTTGAATGTGTTGGTTCAGTTTTATGCAACTTGCTTTGCAATAAAGGCCACAAAATGTTTCTGTTTTTGTTCACAAGTGAATGACCTAAGTGGTACCCCTTAGATGGAACATCTATGCCTCTAGTTGATTAACAATCCCTTTGTAGTGTAGGACCCCATTTCTGCTTTTTGTAACTTTTTCAGACTTCATAAATGTTGGCTGAAATTTTCTGGGTTGAGTATCTGCCTCAGGATGAATAGGTTGAAATAGTTCAACTGTTTCTAAGCACAAGACTAAGAGAGATAAGCCTTATTTCCTCATGTTAAAAACCCTTATTTACAAAGGGTTTTAGATAAAACCTTGCTGATACCTATGGTTTAATGACAGCAGGAGCTGGACAGTCGGATCTCTGAGTCAACAAGATAATTCAAATTCAAAGCAGAGATGTTGCTCTGTCCCCTCTATCCCTTCGTGCTTCATTCAGCCAGAGTGTAGGGGAAGGCTAGATGAGGAGCAGGGATGCATCCGACAAGTCCTTGTTTGGTTATTTGAGGACTGTTGTGATTGGATCACATTTGAGCCAGTAGAGCTAAAGGCAGCATCTGGGCCCTAGAGAGAAGAGTCTGCACACAAAATGACATAATTCCTCCACTTTTCCTCTTTTTATACAATATCCTTTGGAATTACAGTGCCCTCACTCTGACATGGGCAAGATGGGCCTTCCTTTGTGCCAGGACAGCCTGAAATTCCCTTTCCTGATTTTGTGTCCTTGTTGACCAGTTACAGACTGCCTGTGATTTTATGTGCAGGGTGAGTGAATCAGCAGGTTAACTATGAAGTCACCTTCTGAACTTTGTTGGGTTATAAACTGAGATAAGGGTGTTTGGTTCACTGTGTTGAAGACAGTGGCTGGATGTGATGGTTGGATGCTGAGTTGAACTTCACCAAATCTGTCAAATACACAGGCCTACTGTCCTTTTTGTGGCGGGCGTTGGCCGAATGGTGTAAGTTGCCTCTGGAGCCGGCCCCTCCTCTGATGATGCCGGTTCGAATCCTGGAGGAACTCGCTGTCACCGTCCGAGCATGCTCGGCCGTGGCAAGATGAAACTCAGGAGTAAAGGGGGTGGGGCCAGTTCCGCGCACACTGTGCCTCACCTAAAAAATCCATTGCGCAGGCTTATCCCAAAATCTTCGTTCGCGAAGTCCAGCCAACAACAACAACAACAACTGTCCTTTTTCAATGCTCTCGTGTTTAGGTATTTAAAAGTCCTAGGAAATCTTTTCCCTGAACTAATTATTTATCTTTTCTCATCTAATCTAACAAAGATTAAGTTAAAGCAATTCTTGCTGCAATAGTCAAATGTTATGCCAAATCTCGATTTTTTTTTCTTTCTCATCAACTTGTTTACAATGGTCGTAAGTGTAGTATAAGAATAATCTCTTCACATCAGGAGAAGAAATACAGTGGTGTGAGTATTACACAAAATTTGAACTGAATAGCAGACTCAATGCAATTTTTGTAGTTTTTTCCTTAGTTCTCAACTTTTCTGTTTCCCTCTCTAGCATTTCTAGATAGGCATTCCAAGACCATCAGTATGAATAGGACGTAACAACAGCCATCTGCAGGTCAGATAAACCCATCCATCAGCATATCAGCAAGTGGACCTAAAATATTTATAGAATTTTTATTCATGAGAGAAAGAAACCGTTAATTGGTGATTAACATAAGAAGGTAATAATGAACTCGAATCTGTGTACAGTTTTGTTATTACTCATTTTCTGTAGGCAAGATAAGAAAACAAAATGAAGAAATTAGTTTTCATTTGCCAGAAGAGCTATTTTGTGTAGATTACTGATGAAATGTATTTTGAAATCTGATGCATCTGTACATATCCAGATTCATTTCTCTGATCTAGTGAATATCACAGATAATTCCCAAAAAGGGAGCTTTATAACAAACAGTGAAATCTATATCAATCACTGTGTATTCATAATAACTCTTAGCCCTGATACTTAATTACAGCTAAATATAATTTCTAACTTGAAACATTTTTAGCATAGCACTCAGCATATTTCTAACTTAAAATGCATTTTTTTTGGTATAAAAAGTTCAAATAATTTAATGGATTTGAGTTTGTCATGAAGATGTCTATATAGTCAGCAATTACTGAGTGAAAAGTATGAAAATAAGTTTGAATTCTGCAAAACAAGCAACTTTCTTTGAAAAAGGTGGTGCTTCTTTAAGTAGTCTTCTTCACAAAAAGAAAAGCTGAAGTGCCATAAAAAATTATATCCATTGTTTGTCCTCCCCTAGTTTAATTTCATTTTAACGTAAATAAACATTTCTTTACATTTAACAACAGTGGAAAAGGCTGTTCTTACTTATTTTGTATGATTAAAACTACATTAGCAATATAGATGTATTAATTTACAGATACAGATACTAATTGCTTAAATATTGAGTTCAAAACTAGACACTAGTACTGGGAAGGGATAATTGGTTCTTGCCATAGAAAAAAAAAAAAGCTATAATAAAGAACTTGAAAGTGCTGTCACATTTCACATAACAAGCAAAATCTCAGAATATTTGAAAAATATTCTGAAAGAAAATGTCTTGGGGCTTTCTTAATGAGAATGAATGTGGTTTGAAAAGATCAAATAATATCCACATATGTCAAATACAGGTTCTAATAACAGTTAGAGATAATGAATAAAATTAAAGTAGGTAATTTTTAGTCATTTAGGATCCAATAGGAGGCATACCTCTTCATAACTGCTTGTTAAAATGTAATTAGAAGTATTTGCTGTATTTACAAAAAATATCAATATCAAAGATTAAAAATATTAAAATGGGATATTTTACCATTCTTTAATTTTCTAGTTTTGTTTTATTAGCATTGGAGTAGTAAATGGCATATGAATATGTTAGTATTGTGATAACTGGCATGGCACTGTCATAATCATAAGTAATATGGCAGCTATAAATATTCTGATAGGAGAAATGGGGTTTTACCTCTCCTCCTGAGTGTGACAGATTTAGCAACCCACAGTTGTCTGAAAATATGGAACTGAACACACAGAATTTCAGAAACAATGAGAAGTCCAAATCACAGCATTCTTTGGACACCAAGCTAATGTCTCAGTTCTTGATAATATCAAATTCATGCTGAAAATGTATAGAGATTCTTAAGAGAAAAGGGTAAAAAGAGTCAGGGTGAGGAATCTCGTATTGTGTCGTTCAGCCTCAGTTGTCTCGGTTCAGGTCAATTCAACAGAGATGCTCCGCGCATTTCAGCATTGGTTGAAGTTTACCTGAGGGGCACTGGTCATTTGTCCATCACAGTGATGGTGAGAAACACAATGGCTTGTCATGATGCTTGGTTTAGAAATCAAATTAAACCAGTTCAAAACAAGTCAAACCAGATACAACTGGCTCAAACTGGATCCAACTGATTCAAACCCGTCCAAACTGGCTGCTCCGTGATCAAAGATGTCCCAGCTCTTCCACCAATATGCATTCTTTGAAGTTTAGACTTCTATTACAGGGAGTTACATACAAAATGGACACAAGGTTAGTAGTGTTGGGGTTTTTTTTCCATTTTACTGATCATATGACTGCAGACAAACTGATAATGGGATATTTTTACCAGTACACAAATCCTTGTATTTTTCACCATACATCTAATTTAAAAATCAACAGTTTATTTATTTGCTCTTTCACAAGGACCATAATCTACTCTTAAAGTCAAGTGCTCTTAATGACACAGAACCTTTTATGCCCTTCTTTTGCTAATATATTCTTCAAGGGAAGACTTACATGTTTGAAGATTACTCTCAGGCATAATGAAGAAATGACAGAAAGTCTGTTGGCCTAGAAAAGAGCCATTCACATCCATTCATTTATGCATATCCCACTCACATGCTGGTAGTGTTTTGTGACATGTATTTCTATCCCCTTATCCCTGCAGTTATCAGGCACCATATGTAAGGCAGGCATTAAAGCAAGAACATCACCCATGACACCTAGTTAGTTGGTTAGAGACAAAGTCATTTCTTCTTATCTCAGCAGGAAGTCACACTACTTTGAGCCCAAAGCTTCTTGGTTCAATTTCTTTCTGGAATTGATTCCTTATAAATATGAATTATTCTTCATTTGATCTTTTCTCATTTGTGGGCAGGGCAGCAGTGCCCCACAGATCTGTGTGTGGAGGGTCCACATAGGTTTTCAATGTTTTCTCTGTGGAAAACAAGAAATAGAAATTGGGTGCTTCTTTCTATGAGACTTTGGAGAGTAAACTTTATTTAAGGCAGCCCCATTGGAATGGGGGCTTAAAAGGTTACAGAAGCAAAGGGATAATTATTGCAGATGTGCACTAAACCCCTTTTTCATCCTGGAGAAATTCATCACAGACCCCAGGGAAAATCTACCTTCGGATATTGGATCTGTGACCTGAGTTGGGGTCCTAGTCTGTGAATCATCATCGCCCTGTCGTTGCCCAGCTATGCAGAACTAGAGACGAGACAAACAAAGCTTTAAATGGATAAAATTTGTGAAACTGTAACATAGATCCTACATTTTCAGGGAGAAATGAAACAATTATCTGTTTATTACTGAGAAAGGAACCAAGACATTATCTTCTAAATAATTTTCCATGTATTTAAGAGAAACAAAGACTTATCCAGCCCTTGTCCTCTGTTTGACATTGTAGGAAGTTAATTTATATCCTTTGACTTTATTTTTATTCTAGATTTGTGTGTGTGTGGGCAATACCTTTTAAACCACTCTGTGTATCACAGTGATGTGCCACTTAAGTGTTCACATGCATCATCTTATAAATGTAATTCATTTTAGCTTTTAAGGAGCAACAACATCACAGAATGACTGAAATTGGAAGGAACTTCTGGAGGTCTAGTCCAACTCTCCTCCTCAAGAGTAGTTTGCTACAGACAGTGTTCACTTGAGTTTTGAATATCTCAAGGTGGAGGATCTCCAGCTTCTCTGGGCAACCTGTTCCAGTAGCCAGTCATGCTCACAGTGTTTTCTTATGTTTATAAAGAATTTACTGTAGTTCAACTTGTGGCTGTTGACTCTTGGCCTGTTACAAGGTACTACAAAAAAGACCATGGATCTTTCCACGTATTTATATCCATCTGGTGGTGCATTCCTGTGCACTAGGATGCATTGTTCCTGAACTTGTAGAAGTTGATCTTCCAAAGTTAACCAACTCTCCTGGACTTAACCAACTCCATGATTGTACTACCAGATCAGAAAGGATTCTTCTAATCAGATCCCTGAATGGGGCAAAATTTGTCTTGTTCCTCTTGTGAGCCTGAACTCCACCATCCCATAGCTCCTGCAACCCAGGATACCTTTGATCTTCACATCACTAGCAATGTCATTGATTTTGTAAGTATGAAGTTCAACAGCATCTCTTCTTGTTGGTTCTTCAATCACTGGTGTCTGGGGTTTATTATCAGTTTACTCCAGAAAATGCTTAACTGCTAGTGCTCTGTTGTGTTACCCTTCCAGTGGATACCATGGTGGGTCAAGTCCTTCATGAAGACCAGTGTCTGCAGATGAGGGACCTCTTCCAGTTGCCTGAGGAAGGCCTACTTTAATTCTTTTTCTTAATCACTTGATCTATAGCAGATTTTCATGCTAGCATTGCCTGCCTTGGTCTGCCCTCTAATCCTGAACTGTAAACTCTCAAATGGCTCATCACTGCAACACAATTCTTGGGCCAAATAAAATCATGGCCCTCCATCTGCAGGCAGACCTCTGATTCCTGCTCTTTGCTCTCCATGGTTCAAATAGAATCATGGAATCATAGAATCAACTGGATTGGAAAAGACCTCCGACATCATCGAGTCCAACCCTTGATCCAACTCCAGTCCATTTACCAGATCGTAGCACTGAGTGCCACGTCTAATCTTAGTTTAAAAACATCCAGGGAGGGTGAATCTACCACCTCTCTGGGCAGGCCATTCCAATGTCTGATTACTCTCTCTATAAAGAATTTCTTTCTAATATCCAACCTAAATTTCCCCTGGCAGAGCTCCAGCCCTGGCCCCTCGTCCTATTGCTGACTGCCTGGGAGAAGAGACCAACCCCTAACTGGCTATAACTTCCCTTCAGGTAGTTGTAGAGAGTGATGAGGTCACTTCTAAGCCTCCTCTTCTCAGACTGAACAACCCCAGCTCCTTCAGCCTCTCCCCATAGGACTTGTACTCAAGTCCCTTCACCAGCCTCATTGCTCTTCTCTGGACCCGCTCCATCACCTCAATATCTTTCCTGAACTGAGGGGCCCAGAACTGAACACAATACTCAAGGTGTGGCCTCACCAACGCAGAGTACAGGGGAAGGATCACTGACCATGTTATTTTTGATACAGGCCAGGATACCATTGGCCTTCTTGGCCACCTGGGCACACTGTTGGCTCATGTTGAGCTTCCTGTCAACTAGTACTCCCAGACTCCTTTCTGCCTGGCTGCTCTCCAGCCACTCTGTCCCCAGCCTGTAGTGCTGCAGGGGGTTGTTGTGGCAAAAGTGCAGGACCCTGCACATGATCTTATTAAACCTCATCCCATCGGAATCAGACCATCTCTCCAGTCTATCCAGATCCCTCTGCATAGCCCTGCTGCCTGTTACTATGCATGCAAAGTTAGTCTCTCCTTACCATGCTACCATGAAGTTACCTTGGAGATGCTGCCAGTCATGCTGACTCCCCAGTAAAGTTCCCATGATTCTGTCCTATCAACATTCCTTTATGCACCTCTTCCAGTCCTGTTTTGCTGCCTACAGAGTCTCCAGAGGTGCAGTGGTATTTTACATGAAGTTTTAAAAACAGTTACCTTATCTGATTAGTCATGAACATGCAAAGACATGCAACATTTTTCAAAAAAAGTGGTATATGACATTAAACAGCACAGGAAGACTCCATTAGAGAAGCAATTATTATGCTGTGAGCCATCAAATGATGCTCCATGTTGTACTCCTTTGGATAAGAAGTAGGGTTTCACTCCTTTATGATTTTTTTTTTTTTTTTTTAATGCGTGCCCCATATTTTGGCCAACATTTCTGCTTTTCTTCACAGTTCTGATATCTCAACTATGTATGATCTATTGCTGACTGTATAATGAGAGTCAAGTTTGCCAACACAGTCACTCCATTACCTAAGTCATTGCTCTATAAAGTGCTCTGAGATACCTTGAATATGAAAGGCCATATATCTATATAAATTCTATTCTATTCAGTATGGTGCCCGAGCTGTTCCAATACATATTCAGTGTTCTGGGCAATGAGAAAAAAAAGGGAAGGAGAAGAGGACAAAACTCATTCTTAAGTGTATCACACTAACCTTTCTTCACTACAAAATTATTTTTGGATGTTTGACATTCACTCTTGAAATTGTTTCAGTAGAGTTATAACTCTGTAGTGAAACATGGCAAAAAAACCTGCTTAAGTTACAAGACGTAAAGGACTGCTATAGAAACAGCAGTTTCTTTATTCTAGAGCTAAAGCTAAAAGCCATAATTTAAAATTTGGTTTCATGCATGTCATATTTTTCGTACTACCAGAACTTTTGAAAGCTGATACTGAGTAGCTCCTTTTACTCTTCCAGAATACTGCTAAGGTCTGGGAGAATTCACTCTCTTCTCTTTTTGATCTCTTCTATCACCTTTGTGTGGCACATTAAAGTGAAATTATGTTCATTCTCTATGAGTACTAAACCTCTTACAGGCTCTTTAAAGGTGGTTTTTTTGGTCTTGGACTGTAGACATGTAGGACAGATGTTCTGCAAGCCTTCCTGGTTAATCTCCCTTAGTTGCATATACAGACAAGAAGAATGTGAGATGTGTCATACTCCACAAAAGAATATACAACCATAAAGGAGAGACTATTTTTGCACGTAATTTGATTTCTGAGCAGTTTTTCAATACTTTGATAAATTAAAATTAAGATGGGCTAAATGCAGCTATAAGAGTGCTTCAGCATTTCAAAATATGGATGATTAAGTGAACTTCAGTAAATAACATGACTTTCCTGAGGATTAAACTTGGCTGAAAAACACTCAAAATATGGCTTAATATTTTGGCATTAATGCTTCTGGCTTTGCCAGAAACAGGATACGTAGAATTCAGCAAAGTTCAAAAGTCAGAAGAAAGGTAACTTTTCAAGTAATTTATTCTGTGTGAGGTAGAGTTGATTAAAGGTGGCATTAGGCTGCAAAGTCAGAACGTGATCTGGTCCCTATCGCTTCAGTGTCTGAATCATAAGTTTTTATTAATTCAGTAGGGGGACAAGAGCCACGTGCATGATTTTGGACTTTGTGATATGTGCTATGACTGTATTTGAATCAAGAGTCACACTACAACGTGGCTGAATGTTTGGCTTTATATAAAAATACTTAATATATTACTGATTTTTCTCTATCTAGTTCTTACATCCCTACTTGAAACCAGTCTCTATTATTTGTGTCCTATGACTGCTGCAAATTTGTGCTCTTCTTATGTGTTACCTGATGGATATTGCTTTAGAAAAAAGCAGACATCTATCTTGAGCTGCATTAATTGTAAGCTGAATGGATGGCTACATGCCTCAGTATTCTGCTTTTAATGTTGTCATGGGTGTCATCTCTGTTTCCAGCTTTTTGGGTTTATTGCACTTTTAGTTTCTGTAATTTTCTTGAAATGGAGAAGGTAGAGTTATGCTGTGATGAATGAGTCAGGGAGCCTATAGCTCAGACAGTAGTTTGTTCAAAGATTGACCATTGAATGTAAAGTATGCAAGGCTAAGAACAGTTTTGATATGATCCATTGTTGAATGTGCAGTGATTCATTTTCCTTTTCTAAATATGCTATCTTTGCTGCAGTTCTACCATTTGTCACATTTTTCTATTAATAAGTACCCAGAAGGACAAAAAAGCATGAGAAGGCTTTCCAAAGTTCAGTAAAAAATAAATTAATGTATAAGAAATACCTACTTGACATAACAGAACACACACCTGACAGCATAACACGTAAATTAGCAGCTCCTGAGATGGCTTCTGCAAAATGATATCATATGGAAAGCTTTTCCAAAAGGTGATATTGAGAGCTGAATGGGAATTTCATGAGTGTTTGGGAATACTTGGCTCTCATTTCAGGTCATTTTATTCATAGTTCTGTCTGTGATGAGGCATGTGCCTATATTTATAGGGACATATTTAAACCTGAGCAGGTACTGTTGCAAGTCTTAGATGAAAAAAGTAGGCAAATGTTTACTTTATATTGCCTCTCTTCAGCAAAGTTATAAACATATGATAAAAGTTAATCACATGTGTATATTCTTTACTGAATGGAGGGCACAGCAGTCTGGGTTCTTAAACAGATGTATGGCTGTATTGTTCTATGGCTATAGGCTGTGAGGTTCATGGCCAAGTTGCTCAAGGAATTAATGATTTTGAAATATTGCAACACACTGGAATCTGCAGGATTTAAAATAAATTAAAGAAAAAGAAAAATTTGTGTGTTTTATCCTACCAAAACAAAACCTTCTTACTGTTGATTCCACTGTGAAGATCAGGAGGATATCGGTTATTCAAGCAATGATAGTGCTGGATTAAAAATGAACCAGGTTGGTAGAGATCCAGGGTAAAGAGTGCTAGCTGAGTAAAAATGAAAAGGTAAGCACATATGGCTGAACAGCTGCTTTCAAATTTATAAAATATCTTCTTTAATCCCTGCAGCTTTCTTGGCTTTTCCCTCCAAATTCTGTTTCTTTACAGAAAACACTGTGAAAAATATTCAGGTTTTTTTTTTTTTTTTTTTAAATTGTAATTTCCCCCCAATATTAAATCACTTCCATTTCAAGTTTATAGTTTTGGCTTTCACCAGAATATCCCAAATGCAGAAGTAAATACATCTAGAGGAGTTAAGCAGAGTTTTAAGTCATTACATGGAGGGAGAGTGAAGAAGAAGAATTGTTCTATAGCAAGTCAAATTATTTATTCTTGTATGGTGGTATGATTTCTTTCCTTACTGCTTTTACTGCAGCAAACATCAAATTGAATTTATATGCATGATTTTATACATAGTCCAAATAAGGGAATTTTTCTTGTCTGAGTCTTAGGATAATAGTTTTTACCAACAATAACTGTTTCTACTTTGCCTTGAAATTCTCAAAGCACATTTAAGACATTAACTTATTAAATTTAGTAATACACCTAAAGAGAGAGAAAATATTCCAACTTAGAGCCATGAAATACAGTGATTGCTACAATGCTCATACAATGCGAGGAGCATAGAATAAAAGAGAGATTGAATCTTGGGGAGGGGTACCTGTTCATCACAGTGTTAATGTACAAAAACTTTAATATAGTTCATTTTTTATCAGATACATTTACAACTTCAATGTCTATCTCTGCAACAGAGCTTTTTACTTCTCTTAGTATACTCATTTTTATTTTGATTCTTAATAGCTGTGGGAACTGTAAGTCAAACGAAAGATCTAATGCTTTTTTTCTGAGAAAAAGGTCATCTTTCAGAAATTGATTTTCTTTTCAGGTTTTCAATAAATGAATTTCTTTCAGATGACATTTTAAAGAACAATAAGTTTTTCAGGATTTTTCTCTAAAATTGGATTTTTTTTAGTCCTTCAACCAAATTCATGAGAAATGCCAAACTTATGCTTTTACTTTCAAATTTAGATGGGGATGTTCTTGACTGAGTTGAGTTTTAATATTATTTTGATTTACTGCCTTTTGAGAAGAAACAAAACTAAAAACATTGCAAAAAACTCAGATTTTTGTGTCAAAAAATGCTCTGTGAGCCCAGACAGTACTAGTTTGGTTGCTGGAGGCAGTATAGTTGCATCATGGTGACATTTCATTTGGCCTTCTGCTGCTTATGTTTATGGAGTCATTGATTTGAGCGTACTACAAGTGCTTTGTCACAGTCTGGCACTATGCCACTTGGACGTGGATTTAGACTCCTGGGTCCTATTTTTTAAAAAGTTGTTTAGATGTTTTCATCCAGACTTTTCACATCTTTCCCAAAAGTAGCTGGTAAAACAGATAGGGACCCACTGAGATTACTATTGAGTTAATTTACATTTAAATAAATCTGTCATGGATTGTAACTGATGTTAAAGAGAAATAAATTCCAGTCAGGTGCCTTTTTTTGCCCCTGAATACCTTTAATAGATTCAGCATTGGACCTAGAACACCTGAAGTATTTCATAATGAGAAGCTCTTTCTGTGTTTAAGACTTGTCAGTGTTTAAGAGGCACTTGGCCAATGCTCTTAATAACATGTTTTAGCTATTGTTCAACCCTGAAATGATCAGGCAGTTGGACTAGATGATCACTGTAGGTCCCTTGAACAGGACTATATTCTATTACTATGACTGCTGTACTGTAAATATCATATTAATGTAGTAATTGAAATAATTGGAAAGGTCATTCTTTTATGAACAAGGACAAATAACTCTTAGATTTGTTTCACTTTATGTAGTAGATTTCAATGTGTGTTTTAGTATAGAGGGATCGAATAATCTTAGCTTGACAGCGCACGTATATTTTGCAGAGGGAAAAATCTCCAGAGTTATGACCATGCCTGCATTTGGCAGCTCAGTAGATCTGTATTTTTCTATTTTCTTTCAGCACATGGGAGTTTAATAGCTTACCTGTAGAACAGAAAGTTTAGGCCTGGTCTTTAAAGACCTATGTCCTATTCCAGAGGAGACCTCTATCATTATTCCAAGTACGCTGACAACACGGAACACACTGTCAAAGTCCTCTAGGTAATACCCTTATTACATGTGTCATTAGAGGACGTTTGCCATATCTGCTTTAACACTGCAGACATTTTAAGTAGGTTATTCCATCACTTTGCCATTTTGATTATGACAACAAAATGACACCATATTGAAATGGATTTTGGAAAGAAAGGCTAACTGTCCAAAGAGGTCCATGCTCACTCTAATTAAAATTGGCTTAGGTGGCATAACCTTCATAATTCAGACTATGGCTATGAAGGATATGCATGTTGAAAGCACTCTTTGCTCATTAGTGCTATTTCTGTCAGACACTGCTACCTGCTCTTTTCTTAATGAATGCTAAGCCATCTCTTTAGAAGATTGTGCTGCTTCTCTGAACTGAGGGAACTGTCTTATTTCCTCCCAAGTTCGTTGAGAGTAAAATCGGGGAGTCACCTCTTTGACATTTCCCAACCTCTGTACTTATTTATCTCTTTGAGACCCTGCGCTCCAGAGATATCACTGTCTTAATTAAGAAGAAGGATGTGACCATGGTAAATTGACTGATTCCATTGATTAAGGACTAGCTGTACAAGTAACATTGATTTTAACAGTGGGTCTACATAAATGTAATTGTTCGAACATGGGGCTGCATAATTATGGTGATGTACGAGAATAGTTGGTTTGTCCTTTTCAACCTTCACTAACATTCTTTTGCATGGTAATGTACCTAGTTCAATTAGCAGAAATCTTAAATGTTACAAAATGTCTTTTGTGAAGGCACACAGTAATCATTATAGTCTAATTTAATCTAACAGCATCAGACAGATACATCTCTTTCTTTTCCTTTCTTTGTTTCTAGATTTTTCTTTAGGTTCTTAGGAACACTCACAGACACAAAAATTTAAAAAAAAAAAAAATGGGAGAAAGAGCCTTCCTTGCACTACCCTATTTGAGAAATGTATGATTTTGAGACAGAACCCACAATGCTAATACATGATTATGGGCAATTTGGATTTTTTCTACGCTTCACATTCCTTCGGGGTATACTGGACATATTCTTCATCCACCCAGCAACTTCATCAGCCCTACTGCTAGTGTAAAAATCACATTTTTCCCAAATATTGACTAATCTTATGTCTTCTTTGAAATTAACCATTCAATTGTCTGACTCTCATCATCATGCTTCTCTAAAAACAATGTCTGCTTGGCTGCAATCTCTGGATTTCCTTTTTATGAGGAATTCATAAGGCTTTTGTGCATGCCTTATTGTTCATGGAAGTAAGTAAGCAGAATCTGGAAAAACAGAAATTTAAGCAAGCAAGTGGTAGAAAGTAACACAAGAGCTGAAATTTTAATTGCTGCAATAAATATGTGGATCACTTTTAGAGTAGAGAACTTGTGCCACCAGTTCATAATCATTTTTTATGGTATATTCTCCAGACACAGTAGAACTCCACGGGGCAATAGATTGTTAAGTCTTTTGGGCAAGAACTGTCTCTTGGCACTGTGTTTATATGACTAGTGAGTAATTCTTGGTAAGAAGTAATAACTTAGTTTTGTAGGGTTGTTTATTTGCTCAAGAACCGTGATTTTGTGGCACCATAAGTTACTTGGAAATCTGAATTGAAATGCTGAATCACTGACTTCCCTTCTCCTTTAGTGTTTTACTGTATCTTTCCATTAAGCACAAAACTGGGCATTTTGGCATTACCAGATTAGTTTGAGTTTACCATTTTGATGCTGCTTATAACTGGATGATACAGATGTGCTTGAAACCTTGATTCAATATTTAATACAGTTTGATACAGGACATCCATGTAGACTGAGGGAGTCACTCTTGCCAGTTTTGGATAAAGGTCTTGATCATTAATATCCCAACCCTTGGATGAGTACACTAGCTCTTAGGCAGGAAATTTCTGCAGGTAGGCTCAAGAAACAGTGGCTTCAAGGAGATTTAAGGTGTCAGGTCAAATTGAATTAATACTTCAGTTTAGCATCCAAATTCAAAGGGAAGGGTAGAGTACCCTAGAACAGGAGTTCGAGTGAGAACCATTGTTCCCTAGTCAAGTAGTTTGGGGATGTGCAGCTCTCTGCCAGCTGAGGAATGGCAAAAAGTCACTGCATTCTCCCTTTTGCCTCATTGCACACATCAAATGCAGAAGAAGTCAAGTGGTCCAAAAAGGATATAGACAGACAGTTAAAAATGTGTCCAGCCTGTCCTGAAAATATTTTTGTTGACATGTCTTTTCCATTTGATCACTACATAAGTTGTGTCACACAGAATCCTATACCAAAACTTGCTGTCATGCTGAACGATTCACATAATTTTTGTGGTCATTGTATGGCAGGTGCCCTTGAAAAGTTTCATTTACCCTTTTTTCCCTACTATGAAATGCATCAATATTTATTCCTTATATCTGCAGTAGGAAACACTTTGGATAATCAGTTTCTTCCATACTATCAAAAAAGGCAAAAACTGTCCTTGCTGTATGTGTGCATGAGTACATGATATATCTAAATGAGAACGAAAGCCCTCCAGCAATCAAGTATGCACACAAGTTAAGAGAAGTGACACCAATACACACACTTCAGCACATATACATGCATAGGCACAAAAAAAATCATATCCTGGATTTAAAAGGCTTCAAGATTAAAGGCCCAAGGGGCTTAAAACTTAAAGAAATATTTCTTCCACCTCATTGCATATTCATGAGTGAGTATTTTGGCAAGTAGACTGAGCAAAATAGCTTACAGAATTATGGAAGTAAGATTATTGTTGATTCCTGTGTGCCTCAACAGTGCTTTCACAGAGAGAAAAGAAAATGTAAATAATCATCCAAATGACAGCATTGACACCAGGTAACTCTGAGGGCCCCATCCAACTCAGATCTTGTTACAAATCTTTGATCCACATAAGCTGCAAAACTCAGGAAAAGGGTACTCAAGACACCAGCGCTTCTGGAGACAAGTTAAAAGGCATGAGGGAAAATCTGTCCTGCACAACACAATGTTGCAAAGGCAGCTTTGCCACTACTTTTCTCTACTGCTTTTTGTTTGGTCCAGACCTAATGCTCTCACCATGTAAGGTTCTCATGTATTCCACCAAATTTACTCTCAATTACTGTGCAAGATGAAAAGTTGCCAGAGATCAATTTTAACGTCCAGGGTTTTCATATTTTATGACCAAGCGCCTCTGCTGTGCTGGTTACTCACCGGGATTTTTCTGTCTTCCAGTGGTTTTGTTAGTTCTTATTATCTATTTTGCCAAGTCTCTGTCATTTCTGAAAACATTTTTGGGTAGAAAACTTTTTTTCCTTTGTCACTTTGACAGATGCCATGAGTAGATGTGATATTAGTGCTTTATATCCCTGGTTAGCAAGCAAGGTTCATGAAATTTCAGTGATAAAACTGAGCAATATGGATAATACAAAAATAATAATAGGTTAATAATATTAAAATAGTAAAAAAACCTAGAAAGAAGCTCCCTGAAGAAGTAAAAAAAAAAAAAAGGCAATTTGCCACTTGTGTAGCTTTACTCAAATTGACAATTTACATAAAAGCAGTGTGAACAAAGGATAGCTGCTTTAAAAAGGTAGTTTACAGTAGCAGGCGGACAACTCTGATGATAAAATTACTGCTACCTCTGAAAGCAGAAAGCGTGCTTAGCAGTGTGAAAAAAGTAACAATACAAAGAAAAAAAAACATTACTACATCCAGAACATGAGATGTACCAGGATTCAGGTATCTCACTCGTGCCTTGATTTCTGATGTGAGATCACACATTTAGCGGTAAAAAAATAAAAACTTGTTTGCTATAAGGAAATGAGTAGCTGTCTTGGAAGTATAAGTTCAGTGATTCTCCAGCTTCGGCAGGGATAGGTCATATAGAAACATACAGTGATGACAAAGATGTTATGAAATTCATTCACAAGGTCTACATCCAGGTTAAAACAATACAGATTTCAGAAAATACCTTCCTTCAAAGTCTTTTTTTTTTTCCTACCTCCCTACCCTCATGTTGTTGTAGATTATATCCCTTTCCTTTGGAAAAGGAGTACTTGACACCATCTCTCCCTGGGTCAGTTAAGCTTGACCTATTCCTTCTCTGGGGACAGAAGGTGAGCTGGTGACTTCATTTTCAAGAACACCAAACCGGTGGTTCCTGATTGTCATTTAGGGCACAAATTCCATTGCCGCACAATCTTTGCAGAGACTTTGGAGCTTGAGGCATGACAGGGTAACAGGGCATTGCTGTGTGCGTTCTGCAAACCAGTGAACAGGGACACAGGGCAGCTCAGCAGTTTTTGACATGTAAGGTGGAAGTGTAAGTTATGATGTCATTTTTTTATATTCATTGTGAGTCCAAGACCCACCTCCTTGCCCTCTGGCATTATCAGTGGAGACACAAGTACCTTAGGAAACCCTGAGGAGAGGAAGGAGAAGATGCACAGACGGAGCACAGCCTTGCTCTAAAATGGTGCCTGGCCTGAGCAACCTTTGCCTTTGAAGCAGCAGAGGTTCTCTCTCTCCCTTTTACACAGCTGGTTAAAAGTACAACAGCCATGTATTTCCCTGTATGACCTCTGTATCTGAATTAACAGCACAAATTGAATTTCTACTGACAACCTGCAATTACTTCAGCAGAAAGTAAAGTATAGCCCAAAACTTCAGGAAGGTATTCATGTCTTAGGCAAGGCCATTTCCCACAGGCCATAGGATTAGTATGTGAACCAGTGGAAATATGATTGGGGGGTGTATGTGATGATGACTCATAGCATTTCTATCCCAGAGGGGATTTATGGATCTGCAGTATACACTATCCTATGTTAAATTTTATCTTACTGACCCCACTTCAAATTAAAACAGCATTGTAAATATAAAATTTATGCTATTAAAAATATTTATAATATTATTACTAGAGTCTGAAGACTGAAATTTTTTGATTTTTTAATGAATTTTTTTTTGTGAGATTGTCCTACTGCCTTGAACTTTTGCAAGGATGACTACAGTATGCATCAGAAATGTCTCTCATCTGTCTTACACTGAGAAGGGACTGTGATGCTTTTGTGTGGAACTGTAATACTGAGCCCACAATTAAAATTTCTTACACTGTCAATTAGCTGCTACAATTTGACCCTTCTGCTACTGATTTTATTAACAATCTTTTGTTTTGTCTTTCTGAAAATATTAGTGTTTCTTCTTAAAGCAAGGAATAAGAATTGTGAGAACAACTCATTGGTAGGTGGACCGCAATTTGGAGTACTGCGGTTTTGAAAAACTGGTTCCGTTTCCTGATAACCTTCCATTTTCCCTTTTTAAAGCTCAATTCAGAAACACTTTTATGAAAAAACTTTAAATAAGACTGAACTTTTCAAAAAGAAACACTGCACAGAGAGAAATGAAGATTTTTTTTTAGATTTTTGAATGTAGTAAATATGAACTCAGTTTTTGGGAGTCAGTTGTAGGGATGTGGACATTAAAACCTTTAAAAGGGAGAAGAATTCACAAGTGACATGGAGAAATGTGCAGTTTTCAGAAGGTGAATGGAATAAGATAGTGAATTCCTCTATAATCGTTCTTAATTATTTATTTATTTCTAACTGACTAATATAAAATCTTTTAATTTGCAAGCGTTTAATATGCACCCTGACACAAGAAGCAGAGAAGGTTCATGCTAGTTTGATAAAGTATTTTGTATGAGAAGAGAAAGGTTTTCATTCTTTGAAAGTGTTTTAAAGACTGATCTGTTAGCACGCGCTTTTGACTTTGAAAATGCCTTCCTTTAATTGCCTTTCTTAGAATTCTGTTTTTATTAGAATTCTGATCCTTTTGTGTTGCTGTGTTTTGGTTGTTTTGGTTTTGTTTTTGTTTGTTTGTATGTTTTGTTGTTGTTGGGTTTTGTTTTTAATTTATTCACAAACACCAGACTGATTTTTCCAAAGGCATATAGAACAATTCTCACCCACTGAAACTCAAAAATGTCAGGTTTGCAAAACAGCTGAGAGATAAAAAATAGAGTTCAAGGGAACTTTTTTACTCTTCAGTTTAACCCATAAAACAATAGTTTCAGGGATGAGTATCCAGAAAGCATCTCATTTCCTGGTTATTTTCCTAATTCTGTTTGCACTTCACTGAACTCAGAGGTGCATAAATAAATGATCAAGACAAATTTCTGATAACCAAACTGGTAATGATGCTTGTAACCCTTTTCAGAATTTTTTCTCAAATGCCATAAACTTTTTGAAGACAATTAATTCTGCAAGGCAAATAAGCTTGGATCAAAAAGGAAGTCCATATTTTTCATTTTGGTTTGTTTTATGAAAAGTATAGTTTGAGGATATTAGTTAAGCCAAGCTTGTCTTCAGACAAAAGTCACACCAATGTAATTTGAATCGCTTTATACATTGATTTTGTTAAACCGATGTGAACACTTGTTTGGACACTCCTAAATTGATTTTGTCTTGGCTTATATTGATTTAGCCTAAGTCAGGAAGGAATTCACTTAAGATAAATTAATGCAAGTCAGAAATAAAAAGTTCCCACATAGGGTTTGCATGGGCTTGCTAAATAGATTTTAAAATGCGTTTTTAATTAAACTGATGCAACTTTGAGTAGGTCAGGCCTAACATCACAGAGAGAAATATTTGGCTTGCAGAAATGACAAGCCCTGTTGTGTCCTGAAAGGGCCTTAAGTCTAGTTGAAGATATTACAAAGTTTCTCCATTGATACTTGGAATAATTTACAGTAACTTTGCAAGCCCATAGATCTCCTCCTTCAGAGTAAATTTGCCTCTTCTTACTCCCCCAGTTTTCTGTTTTTTCCCAATAACTTGTACAATTTCCAATAAGATTGAAGGCTAGTGTGAAACAAAATCTGATTTCTGAACATAAAATTTTTTTCAAATCTGTACACATATTTTAGCTTTTCAGCTCTCCACTGTGTTATGCAAAACCAATACAACTTCCTTCATATACACCAAGCACTGATTTTGGAAGAGGAAAGTGCCACTTGCATGTTGGGGATTAATTTCTACTTGAGGCATAATATGGCATTTTCTTCATAAGTAATGCTGTATTACTATCGTAAATCAGTCAGTGTTCATTGTACTGCTAATTGTTGAATTTTCATGTGCACTTCAATACACAATTACTAATTTTTCCTCACATCTATTTGTCCAGCAAAGAGGGTCTAGACACCAGTGCCCTTGCAAAATAACCCTCAATAATGATTTGGGAAACAGGCTGTGACCTTCATGATGCTGTCTGAAATTGGCAATCAAAATCTGAGATTATGCAGAAACCTCTATCTCAAAATGTGCCTTGTTTGCTGAACTTTTGCCAGATGCAAAGTACAGTTTGAGGTAATCTGCATTACAGATTGTCATGTAGAAATCACTTCCATACCCAACTCCCTGATCTCCTAGAAACAGAAAATAACAAAATTACATGTTTTCAGAGACAAGGCTATTCATGGGACAGCAATCACAGCTGGTTTTGGATAGGGCACCCATGCCTGAGAGCTGCTTTACTTCACTTTCAGAGTCTGCCCTTTGCAGTTGGCTTGTTTCTGTGTTATTCCCACTTTTTTCTTTTGATTACCCGTCAGGGAATGTGATTCTCTGAATTCCTGCATTTCAGTTCACTCATAAACTAAGAAACCTTTGCTAATTGTAGACTGGCAGAGTGACTTTGGCATTGCTTAATCAACCAGCTGCATTTTCCATGGAAGAGTTGCCCTCTATGTACTATCCTCTAAATAAGAAGCTGAGTGCAGACAGTACCTGTGTCTCCCACAACAGGAAAATAAACATTGGATCACCTTCATCTGCATAGTCATTGTAGTGTCCTATCTGAACCTTGGCTGTTTTACACACACAATAAGCAGTTTCTTAAACCTTTCCCCTTTTGATTGTTCTTGCTGTTCTACTTGGCACTATCTCCAGCTAACCCACACCTTTGTTAAAGTCTGGCAGCCAGCTGGCAAAAGTATTTTGAAATGAGTGGGATGGTGGATTCCTGCCTCTTATGTAAAGCATTCCTGCTAACACCTTTGAGAATGGGATTTACCCTTCTCTTGCTGCAAATAGTTGACATGTAATATATTTCTGTATCTATGCTTTAGGAGTCATCTCTCATTTTGTAGTTGTGTATTTGTTTTCTCTTTCCTAAGAGATAAAGTTTGTATTTATCCATATTTAAATTTGTCTTGGTTTTGTGAATGTCAGAAAGATCCATAGAAAGGTCAAATGGGATGGGCCACTGAGGTTAAACTGCTTTATTGTCAAATGTAGTTTGAGGCACATTTGTGCAAAGGAATAGAAATTTTGCAAAATATTTATTCTTGTCATGCCTGTGTTTTGTCAACCATTGTATTTCTAACACTGGACTGTATTTTAATAGTGAAAAAGAACCTCTATTGCAGTCTTAAAACACGGTAAGATTACTGAATAAAAAGAAAAAATGCAAGAGAAGTACTTAAGAAAGAAAGGTACACTTGCTGGAAGAGTCATTGGCTCTGTTTCCAGTGCCTGAAGGGTGCCTACATGGCTCCAGTGACCTTCTGAGCTTCATTAGTTAACTGTACTGTGTTGCTCACACTTGTGTTTATATTTTGTCGTTGTTTAGAGGCATTTGTGCCTTCAGTAGCTACTATAGTGCACTTAAGCAGTTGTCATGGTAAGTTCGAGGATTTTTTCTCATTCTTAACTTCAGAGTCTTTTTGAGTAAGTTCATCTCTTTTTGAAATGTGATTTTCTCAGAGTTTATGTTTACATAGAATTTTGGGATGTGATTCTTCTTTAACTGTGGTGTACTTTTTTTTTCCCCAGGAACTCATACATTCCACAATTATCCTTGTCTTTGTTATGATTCTTAATTAAACTTTGAATAGCAGTAGCTACCAACGTTGTCCCTTGAGACTGATGGTTACCTGTGCACAAAGAAGACATACAAATTTAGATACCATCAGGATAAAAAGAAAAAAATTAAAAACAAAATAAAACTGTGAGTTGAGGCAGTCAGCAACAAATAAAACACAATAAATACAAGTAAAAGAAAAATATAGTCAATTAGCCATAATGGCTACAATAACATTGAGGTTTGGCTTAAAGAGGGATGTGAGTTAGTAGACAGTTATTCAGAGAACATGTTGTATACACAGGCATGAAAGGTGGCACAGAAACCAGTTTCAGTAGTGAAATGGAATCCTAGAGACAGAAAGATAGTGGGAACAAGGGACATTAGGACTTGATTAAAATGTGCAGATAGGAAGGGAAGGAAAGAATTTCAGGGAGGTGGTTACATGCGCAGTGCATGCTGAAGGACTGTCTCCACATCCAGCTCTGTGCATGTATCTGGGATTGCAGCAAACAAAATGCAATGAAGAAGAGAAGGACAGGGTACACTGATCGCAGGGGTGGGGATGACAAAGAGGCCATAATGAGGGTAAAGCTATAGATAATGATGCAAACATAAATATATAACAGCAAAATGTCCTCACAGAACACACAAACATACCTGGTACCTGCTGGTAGATCTTGACTTGCCCTGAATACTGCAGCACACTCTCTTGGAAGAAAATACTTGATCCATTTTTAAGTTTTCATATAAGACACTGAAGTTCAAGAATCTGGACCACATTTTCACTCTATTCAAACCACCTTGAATTTGGAGAACCTGAGGTCAGACGCTACCTGAAAGTAGTGGAAAGAAAAACAAACAAGCTTTGTATTGTAAATCTTTAAAGTCTATAAGTTTTAAATTTGAGCTGATCTGTTATCATTTATTCTTTTCTTATAGTTCTTTTTGGTCACACTTGCTCTGCATGGAGAAGTGTAACAAAAAGATGAGAATCAAGGTAAAATGCGTTATTATTTAAAGATTTTTTTATCGTGCTGCTAAAAAAATAATTCTATGCAGAACAAGTTTAAGAGCAGCAGATACGTAAGAAGCTGTCAAATAGCACTGTTAGCTATAATAATTTATCCTATAAATTAATGTAGCCCTGACCCCTGTCATAAGTTAATACACCATGAAGAACAGTGTGCAAAAAACATGCTTATTAATGAATTGGAGAAATAATGTGACATTGTTTTTTTGCTATTTCCCATGAAATATCTTAATATTGGAGTTAGCAGAGCCTAGACAATTTTCACGATGCAATTATGTCTGTCCATATCTTACTAACTTGTGCTGTGATTAAAAGGTTTGTAATTTTAATTATGCTATCTGAATCTAATTGTTTGATTCAAGACAAAAATAAAAGTATGGACGATCTCTGCATCATGCACACTTTATTTTTTTAACAATGGAGTGTCTTAATTTGAAATTCTTTATATATAAATGCCAGCTACAGATGCATGTATATACACAGTTCCTCTGAGACCATGCAGTGGCCCAATTAGTCTTTTACTAATGATATCTCTTCTCATGACTGAGTGGCACAAGGCCCTAAATACATTGGAGCTGTTCTTCTGGAATGTCTTTGCTAAGAGGCAGGGGATACAAGTGAAGCTGAGCATTCAAGTGGAAAGGCTGGCTGCTGGTGCTGGGACTGTGTTCCAGGTATTACCATATCCCATCTGTGGTATTCTGTACCATCCTTGCAGCTCATGTACTCATTATTCCTTTGGCCAAGATGATGTGCTAGGCTTTAATTAGCAGGAGGAACTCTTCCTGCATCCTAGAGAAGCTTTTTGAAAATACCTGTCTGTATTGTCATACTTTGGAGCTAATTCTGAAAGCCACAAATTAAGCCACGGACTATTAAATAATATTTCTTCTATACTTCTTCTGGCTGCATTTTGGAATTAGTAGAATGTAACTCTGCCTAAAATTTCCTGATACAGAAGAACTATATCAAAATTGAGGCTAAGCTCTTCTTGTAGCTAGGCTGGAGCTGTACTTTTTGAGTTTTTCATGACACATTCAAAAGTGTCTTTAAGCTAAGAACTTCAAGTCAAGAGGAACTTGTGCTAAGACTACTGACAGCTGTGGAAGGGGTGAAGCTTTAAGACAGTGTCTCCAGAAAAAGCAGCCCAACCGAGCAGACAACCTGTACAGGAGTTCCTAGTGCTGCAGCTATGGTGCTAACAAAGTATGAGTTTCTTCCTCTAAGAAAAAACGCAAAAAAAAATCAAGTATTTCTAGACTAGGCATCTAGTAACACTGTAGAGTGGTCACACAGGAAATTGTTTTTCATGCATATTTTTTTTTCAAAAATTGAGACGTTAAATTTTGTTTTGAGTGTCTGATTACAAAAAAAAACCACAAAAAACAACCAACCAAAAAACCCCCAAAAAAACCCCAAAAAACAAAAACAAAACAAAACAAAGCAACAAGAAATCCCTAGGCTTCAGGTCAACAAAAATATTTATTTATTATACATAGTTTCAGTTTTCAATAAAATGTTTAGACATTGAATCCAATGAGCTTCAAGCCTAGTATTGTC
>VXAU01002136.1:1261503-1328748 GCA_013399695.1 Formicarius rufipectus | reverse complement strand
CATGGACATCCCTAAGTGGTTTGTTATTTCTGGTTCAATAAAAACTAACAAGTTCTCATTGATACTGAGTATCTGACTACTTGCTTAAAAATGGACTTGATGGGCTAAATGTAGGGCAGTTTGAAAAGGCATTGCTTCATTTGCTTAAGCATTTGTTAGGATTTTTTTATTTTTTGACACCTGTTTTTTTCTGGTTCCTCTGAGGTTTTCAAACTTGATTGGTATACAGTGTCCAGTAGTAATGAAAGGGTTAACTGTCTTGGTGTTTTTTAGACTTGCACTGTATACAGGGACTTGACATTTTCACACTAATTAAAACAGAGTGCCTTAGTTCCTATGTACATGTAACTCATATTTAATTCAATGGAAACGTTGAGTGTGCATTGATGGAAGAGTTTGGTTCACTCTTATACTATTGTCATAATAAGGAAATTATCTATCCAGTGATATATTTAATTTACCCATTGCCTGAATATTGACATTTTCAAATCTTTGAAGTATTTCATTTAAATTAAGTACTGGTATCAATGAAGCAGGTCTTAAAGACTTCCTTTAATCAAAACTTTCCATGGTCTGGGACTTGAACATATATACATGAGTACCACCTCCAGTAAACTTATGCTTTTGTTGAGGTTTTTATTGCTTTCATGCAATATGAGTCATACTCATCTGCTTAAGGTATAGGAGTTTGTGATACATAATTTTTCATGGATTTAATTTCATATTTAAGTGCATATTTACTGGAACACCATGCAGAAGTGCATCCCTTTCCTTTTAGTTACAGAAGATTCAAAGATTTCTGGTGTCTCTGAGGTAGGTTTTATTGGTTTGCAAAATGAAAACCCTGAGTCTGGCCACATCTAGACTTAAGGGTGGATCCACAACATAGTAATCATAGATTGGTTTGGGTTGGAAGGGGCCTTAAAAGTCAGATATATTTCCATCCATCTTGCCATGGACAGAAGGACCTTCCACTAGACCAGCTTGCTCAAATCCCCATCCAACCTGGCCTTGAACAGTTTCAGGGATGGGGCATCCACAGCTTCTCTGGGCAATCTGTGCCAATGTGTCACCATCCTCACAATAAAGAATTTCTTCCTAATGTCTAATATAAATCTACTCTCCCTCAGTGTAAAGACATTCCCCCTTGCCCTGTCACCACCTGCACTTGTAAAAAGTTGCTCTGCTGCTCTCTTGTAAACCTTCTTTAGGTACTGATAGGTTCTATAAGGTCTCTCCAGAGCCTTCTCTTCTTCAGTCAGAATAACTTCAACTCTTTAATAGAAGCCTGTCTTCATAGGAGAGGTGCTTCACCCCTCTCATAATTTTCATAATCATAATTTTCTTGACTCATTCCAGCGGGTCCACATTCTTCCTGTGTTGGGATCTCCAGAACTGAATACAGTACTCCAGGTGGGGTTTTATGAGATCATGTGCTCCTTTTAATCCTGACCCATAAGCTCTTGCTTAACCCCATTCATTCCCAGATGCAGTGCCATGAGCTCCAGGGGTTTATTGGCTTAGAGGATGACAGCACCTCCAACACTGCAATCACAGGACCCATCTCACCACACCTCGGGGAAACCAATAAGATCACAGCCCTGCAGGCATCTGCACATCCCCAGCTCCTCTTGCCTACTCCCCATGCTGCGTCAGTTTGCACTGAGTCATTTAAGCATCTAAGTTGTTTACTGCTGGAGTGGATGGAATTCATGAACAGAGGGTGTTAGTCTCTCAGTAGACATTTGTTAGGAATCACACATTTGTTAGGAACATGTGTTCCAGCCCATGTAAGTAGTTTTTCTTTCCAAACCAAACCACAGGGAGAGGCTTTGTACCCCAAAGAATGCTGATACATTGCTGAGATGCAGAATTGCAATGTCCATAGCTGGGATATAGCCAATGTATAATGCAGTTGCATTTTCCTCTTCTATGGAGCTGGACCATACCCGTGTACCTTCATGAGGGTCCACACCTTTACCTGTGCAAACAGTCCTTTCTCCTGAGAAGATAACTGATGCCAGTGTGGGGGGAGGAAGCAGGCAGTGAGGTAACCTTTACCTGGAAGAATAATGCCTCAATTCAAGCTGATTTTCAGGGTCTGTAAGTACAACTTTTTCCCTGATAAATGGACGAAAATAAAAACTAAAGTGGAACAAAAGAACCCTCTGCTGATTCTCATTTAACTGTAAAAAGACTTATCAAATAAATAATCATGGGATGTTACCTCTATTCTGTCTTGAGACTTCCGTGAGCACATGTAAGTGTATGCAATTTCTTCCTTGACGTCCACAGAAATGTTGAACTATGTGTCCTAATATAGTTTCTTATATTTTAGTGAAAAGGCAGCTGTAGATGTCATCATGACTATGGACTTTTATAGTGCTGTAAAAATTCAGTGTCATCATAAATTCATGCTGCTGAAAATGTCGACATTTATGGCAACTTCTACAAGGACATATTTTAAAATGATATTAAAACTTTATGCAGCAACTTTTATTTAGTTAAGAAAGTAAGATTATAAACCAAAACATTTACTCTCATTTTAGAACAAAGAGGTGAGACAAATAGTTTATAAAAAGGGGAGAAAATGAAAAGGTTTTGTAAAGCAGATCAGACCTCCAGGACACCAGGTGCCTGAATCCTCTTTATGTGAAACCACATAATTGAATAAAAAAATTAATGTTCACATGTATTGTCCTCAACATAGATTTTTTATCATTTGGTCATGTGTGAGTGGCACAGATAGGGTAGAACATTGCTTTGAGGGCTCAGCATCTCTTTTTGTGATCTGCATTGAAAAATCCTTATTTCTACCTGACTTTAAGACCCATGAAGCAAGTGAGTTTAAGAACTACTGTTAAGATTAAGAATTAATGGAAATGTGCATATCTACTAAATTTTGAGCCACAGTGCTACAGTCCTTTGGGAATCTCATTAAAAAGAAACTGTATGGATCCAAAATTAGCATAACTCTGCAACATTGAAACCTCCAAGCCAGGGACAGTTGTTTGAGAAGTACCTAAGCCAGATCTTTTACACCAGTTAAACCACTGATTTCAGACAGCTGTTCAGTAATCACAGCACATATTTCACAGAAACTATCCAAAAGACAATGCAACAGAAGTGGGGGAAGGTAAAATCCCTTCGGGTTTTTTTTCTCATTGAAGATGTTCAGGAAGTATCAACTGACTTCTCCTGAGTTTCTATCAACTTTCATTGAAGCAGCTTCAGAGACTGATGTACCTCAGAGAACAAAATATATTGAGTATTCCCTCAAAACAGTGACATTTATGTTTCAGCAGAGCTTTAGGGACTGAGTTTAGGGACTGAGCCCATTCCTACTGAAGTCGGTGAGATAGCCCTATTAATTTTCTTGCAGAAATAGCTGCCACTAACACTGAAAAGAACTGAATCAAAGGCTTGAACTTTTATACTAATGCATAAAGAAGCTGTGGAATGAATTTTATGACACCTATGCTCAGATTCACCTAATTTTTATATATGGGGACAGCCTTGTCTAAGTTTAATGGCAGTTTTACTTATGCATCTCTACATTTCTCCATACAGAGGTCTCCAGCATGTGTGATTCTGTTGTCAGGCTAATGAAAAAAACAAAACAAAACAAAACAAAACAAACAAACAAAAAAGTCCCAAACAAACAAAATTAGAGTGACTTTTAAAGAACAGCTAAACAGTTGCAGCAAATTAATATAAAAGAGATGACACATATACAGCAAATTGTCTTCTTTCTCACAGGGTTATGCACAAAGTTGCCTTGCTGATAATTTCAAAGGCTGTTGATAGAGATAGATATTTATAACATCCAGGAAGAATATTCAGTGCTCCAGCCCATTTCAGCTGGGTTAATGACACACCTAGGCTGAATTTGAAGTTTCTGCACAAAAACAAACAAAACCCACACAAACCTGTGTCCTATTGTCAGAGCTCCCTCTTCTGCTCTGTTTTCTCTCTTTTGCTTCTCTTATATTATTAGTAGGCACTATCCTCTGTAAATATCTCTGAGAGTGTCCAAAGAAGACAATCAAAAATATCTTATTGTTTTTCTTTTTCTTTTAATTCTCAGATATATTTTGTTGAAGCTTGTCAGTTCAACATCACTTCTATAAGCCAATGGGGTAGATGTAAGTAGTCTCTTCAAGTCTCAATTTTTGTATGTTGTAATCTGAATTACTAATACTTTAGCTTCAGAGACTGACTTACAGATGTATATGATGACTAAACAGTACTGCCAGCCTGAGACAATTTGATTTCAGACAGAGAAGCTAAAGAAGACAGGATGTGGAACAATACTTAGTTGGTTTAATATCTTAGATATTTCTTATGTGATGAAGAATAATAAAATAGAATGGAGAGGATTTTTTTTTCCTTAAGTTTGTCATAATTTGAGATTTTTTTAAGTAAAGGGACAAAATTACATGTATGCTTGATATGGAAGAAATGTCTGTTTGCACCCAATATATTAAAGAAAAGTTCAAAGACAGCTTAACCTTGTAAAAATGTTACCTTTGTAATGCTGCCAAGATTAGTAGCTGTATGAATTATTACTTTGACTAGCATACATGACTTTTTTTCAGGATTTATCTAACTTATGCATTCATTAATTGGTGATTTTCATATGTTGGTGATTTCATAAATTCATTTCATTTTTCATTCAAAATCCCACCTTTAAAAAACCTCATGCATCTTTCTGCACTCAGAATCATAATATTGAGCTCAGGCATTATTTGGTGAATACTCCAGGTTCAATTCATTCCAAATCAGAACTTACTGGAAAACAATATCAATTATTTTATGCTCAATATTTAATATCAAATATAGAGCTTTAATAATGGCCCTGTATTAATATTATGTGTATCCCTTCCATCATAGGATACAGGACAAAAGTATTTGCAGAAACAGAACTGTTCTGTTAAAAATTTTCTTTACAAGAGTGAACAGTATGCTTTGATGTTAAATTTCTAGAGTAGATAATTATGATAAAAGCTATTCTTCTCATTCCTGGTAGAAAGAGGTGTTTCTTTTTGTTTGTTTGTTTTGTTTGGGTTTTTTTTGTTTGTTTGTTTTTTAACCATAACTATATTTACACTTTCACCTGATATTCTTTTTATTAGTATGACCTAGTGATTCTAGATACCTTGGTTACCTTGTCCATGGGGCCATGTGAATGTTTGGCCTCATATGACAGTGGATTTTAAAAGAAACTTGCTATTCATAGAGTATCCCACCTGCCTGGTTTTGAAAATCCACCTCTTCTTCATTTTGAAAATGTGTTTCAATTGGACAAATGTACCCCTCTTGCTGAAGGAGCAGCTGCATGGTCAGGCAGAAAAGGCATCACTCCTATTTTTTCAAAAGATTCCCTCTTTAATCATTATGTGAAATACAAAGATATAGGAGCATGTAAACCAATAATAGTTATACAGTCTAAACTCTAAGGATAACTTACAGTGGGCACTGGAGGCTGAGATAGGATGTTGTATTTGCATACATACAGTATATGGAGAACTGTTCTGTTTTATGGAGCAGCAATCATATTTAGTTTAATGTCTTATAAGTCCCATAAAATGACATTAAGAAATTTTGCTATTTGGCTGGTGAACAATCTAAGCAGTGGTGTTAACTCATCATAACACCCCTACTCTGAAAGCTCAAGCCTCATAAAATTTGAGATATAAATATGCCATCTCAACTAAATGAGATCAGAGATCTTGCATATATTCTTTCACAGGGTGGCATCCAAAAATCTAGGGTTCACTTAAATCTTTTAAGAATTTCTACCATTTGTAGGCTACTGGGGTGTCTTAATCTCAGAAAAATCACACTCTTGCCCTTTTGTTTCTAAACATATTCAGTCACCTGGAAACCCACCTATCAGACACCCTAGCAGATTCTGGACATCATCACAGTGCTAGTAGATGTGACATGACACCTCTGAGAGTCCTGCATTCTTATGAAATGGCAGATAAGTAATGGGAAGCATTCCTAGGCAGCCTAAAATGATATTAGATGATTTCTGAGTGGAGGAGCTAAAGCACAAGATAATTACAATAATACAATTGCAACAGCATGTTAATACTTTTTATTTTCTTTTTAAAGCAAGATGATTAATGTTTGAGTTTCCCTTTAATTTTTGCTTGAAGATTTAAGGCTGGCCTGACATAAATCTGAATAGCATCTGATGATGATAATCATGAGTTCTGCCCACCAAAAATAATGACAACTTCAGTTTAGGATTATTTTGTATACTCCTTGTTCATCTCTGGTTTGATTTCTGTCCTTCTTTTGATGTACTAGGAACTTTCCGGTGGTAGCAGGTGGAGTTACAAATGTTAGATAGCAAGGGCACAGATTTGCTCCTGGCTAGACCTGTATACTTTGCAATGTGACAACAAGCTTGCTAAGCCTGAATGCACTGGCCTTTCAGTTCTGTACCAAAACTCCATCTGGGCTGTACTTTCTAGTCAAACTCCTCTCATCCTCTTTAGGATGGATGTGGACTCCATATGGGTCTTGTTTTTCCTGCAGTTTCACAGAACATGAGTAGAGATGGTATCCAAGAAATCATTCACCCTTGGTCACAATTTGCCAGAAGCTGATACTAACATTCTGGCAAATCTGCCATTTCCTGTGAGCAGGGCTCCTCACTTGGGTCCCCAAAGTATCTTCTTTATGTTTAATGGATGCCAAAGGTAAGAGATGCAGAGAAGTCAGTGGGGCCTGCTGTGTACCACTTTGTGGTCTGTAGACTGAATTCCTTAATGACATTCTCATTAAAAGTTCCTGCTGCCAAATACTGTTTGCTCTTGCCTTTGGAACTGTCTGCATTAATAATGAGAGCCTCATCTTGAAAGTTATTTACATAAAGTTTTATTCTCATGTCACTGCCACAGTCAGCAGCCCCATGTTGGTTTTGGGCTGACTGAATACCCTGTGAATGAATTTACAGCAGTGTGGTACCCTGGGGACCACAGCCTACTTTATCACTTTCCTCCCACCCCTGACAAATCAAACTCTATCCTTAGACAGTACCAACACCACGAATTCTTTATTAAAGGAAATGCCTTCTTGTCCATTTGGTATCTGGTTCTGAAGTGACTTGCCCCACTCTGACGAGGTTATCTGACTATAGATCTGCCCATCTAGAGAGCAGATAATGAGATTCTGTAAGGCATCTCATGTCGAGTGGTGCTATTGGTCACTTCCTGGCTCCACTCATCATAAGAGTGATGGTGCTGAAAACACCAAAGGTTCAGATGTTTCCCAGTGAAACACACACACAGATATTTCAATAAAATACTCTTTTAGTGGCCCACAGACTGCAGCTAAGGAATGAACTGAGCCACAGGTTGCCTTTGTTTGGTGGGGCTTGAAGTTGTACCTAGGATTTTTTGTTGTTGTTGTGGTTTGGTTTGGTTTGGTTTGGTTTGGTTTGGTTTGGTTTGGTTTGGTTTGGTTTGGTTTGGTTTAGTTGATTGATTTTTCTTTGTTGTTTTTGTTTTTTAAGTATTTAAGATCACAAAAATTATTTTAGATTAAAATATTCCATCTGCATAGCAAGTTTTCTTTTGGTGCTTAGAAAATAAAAGGTGTCTGGTATCTATAGACTTTATTAATTTATCAAGAACTCATATTATTTTTAAAATTAAACATATACAGACTAATTCAGATTAATGTTTTAGTACTAGCTCAAAGTTCATGTCTTTTCTGCAGTTTTTAAGAGGTTGAGTAATTTTATTCATGTGTCTTCTCTAGTGCTTTTTGTTAGAAGAAACAAGCGAGAAGTAGTGCTACTTCACAGTATTTCCAGTCCTCATGGAAAAAACAGAAGTCTCATTTCCAAAGTGTTACATCATCACCCTTTTTTAACTAGAGAGCTGCATGAAGTTAATCCCTACTCTACAGTGTTTAGACATTCAGATAAATTTTAAGTAAGCATCTATGCTTCTGGTGATTATTCAAACAGTCTCTCAACCTTTTGTGGTTCACCCATCACCAGTTAATATTACATTAAAAACTGACAAATAATGTTGCATTTTATTGTGACTTGTACAAGCTGGGTAACCTGCCCATTAATTCTCTGCTGCTTCTCACTTAACATCATTCTCTTTTCATGATAATAAAAGAACTAAAGATTGTATGCAGCTTAAATTAGTTTTTTATTAGTAGACAACTGAATATTCTTCATACTTTGTAACCTGGAGGGACATAAAAGAATTTTGATACACACTGTGAAAAATTTATTTAATTCATGAAAATAAAATACCTTTGTAAGGCAGTAAACTCATTTAAAGTGAGTCAATTTTGTTTCCTCAAAAAATAACCTTTTCTGCAACTAATACACTTTACAGGATTTTCTTTTTTACTTCATCAGAAATTATTTGATATGTTTCAGAAGAAAGGAAAAAGATTTATTTTACTTCTCTTTTCCAAATGCATAAACTTTTTTTTTTTTTGGCTTTCTACAGCCAGAAGTGTCAGACATTGTTTTTCCCTGGTAAAGAAAAATATATTCACCAAATCACCAAAAACATTTCCAATGCTAATCAGTTCTACATTCACTTGAAAGAAGATGGTGAGATTTTGGCTTCTGTAATGGCTCTGCACAAGAAAGATGGAATTCCCAGCTATATGCCATGAAACACTCCATCTTCAAAGTAAAGGTTTTTCATATTTCTATCAAAGACAAAGGCACTTGAGATGAAAGATCTAATTCTCTGTTGCTCTGTAGACTTACTGGCACAAGCACAAAGCTGTTGCAACATGATACTAAATGTGAATTGTATCATTTACACTCATTTTGCATTTCTGATGAAGGGCAATCTGAAGAAAATTAACCTAGGTTTTATTAAAGCACACATACAATTCTTATCTTTGTAGGTGGGAGATAATTGTATCTTTATGGATAGTTTTATACACATAAAGAGTCATGCAAGCAAATTAATGGGTTTTAAGATGCATTTCTAATTGAACTGAACAAAAGCCTTTAAACAGCTTTGATCCCTTATGTCCTCATTACATCAGTTTGAAGCTGATGTAACTGGAAGGGAGGATTGCTGATCACGAGGTTAAGGCTCAAGGGGCCACATTCTTTCCTTCGATGGGTCTGTGCACAGTATGGAGACACAGGGTAAGGCAAAGGCAGCTTTCCATCTCCCATATTATCATTGTAGACCATAAGACTATGTCCCAGCTCCCTTAAGATAGCTCCATACAGTGCTGATGGGGATGCTGCACTTCTGAGCCCAGTGAAGGGCTGTGGGCTTCCCAGGAGCTCCCCACAAGGTTGACCCTGGCTCCAGATTGGGCCCCAAAAGCAGTATGACCTCCATACCAACAGCTGTAATGGAGCTGGGACTTCAAGGCTCAGTTCTCAACCTCACAGCTACTGTGGACCTCAGTCTTACTGTCTCTGAGAGTGCACTTCTTCTTTCTCCGTGTGGTTGGAGGTTGAGTTCATTCCTGTTTGTAGATGGTCTTAGGGAATGTAGCCCAGAAGTCCCCACTTTGTTTCAAGAGATCTGGTTACAGCATTTTCTCAACATGACCAAGCATCCTAAGACTCTCTCTGGGAACAATTTCTTGTTATTATTGGCATTTACTGCCTGAGAGTTTCAGTCTTTTACCATCTATTTGTTTACAAATGGATGAAAAGGCAGTGCAAATCATTAGAACTAGCAGTGCAAAGTTACTCATTTTGGCAAAATCCCACCTGCTGTCATTTTCTATAGTTAAGACTTTTGCCTGGAGCCTTGAATGTCTCACCCTGACACCAGCCTGCAGTAATTAATCATTAAACAGTGATTGAGGCAATGGACCTCAGAAAATATCTTCATATTCTACCATATGCTGAAGCCAGCTGCAGCAAGCACTTGGAGAGAAGCTGCACAGAGGAAAATGCTGCCTGACAGTCCCCTGCTGTGAAGTCCAAGCATAGAAAGCCTCTAACGAAGGGCCATAGACCGACTGTTTGCTTGTATTGACCTTCATTACCTGAGATTGTTTAGAAGGCAAAATGTCAGTGTTAATGTGCTAGAATTTTAAACATTATTGCATTTTAATGACTATTTTCAACCTCTCACATACTCACAATGTGGTACAAAATTGTGGATCAGTGTAGTGAAAGGTTATAACAACAATAACAACACCAATAATGAGGGATGGGCAGATGTGTTTTGCTTAATTTCAAACTCCCCTGGAGCATCTCGGGTTTGGTATTAAGAGCGATTCTCATCCACCAGAGGTGCATGTTTCGTTTGAGGCTGGCCCAGCACCACATCTGGGCAGTCACAGGCCACAGCAGTCATGTGGAGCTGGGCAGGAACCTGCCTCCAGCTGTGGTGAATGTGGCTGGGTTGACAGATCCCCACAGAAAGGCTGGAGTCAGCAGCAGGGTGGGGAAAGGCAGGGAGCATCCTCTGAATTATTCCAGAACTGGGGCAATTCACAGACTGCACACCAATATTATGGTTTCAGAAGTCCCAGTAATCAGAGAATCACAGAATGGTTTGTGTTAAAAGGGACCTTAAAGATCATCTAGTTCCAAGCCCTGCTATCACAGGCAGGGACACCTTACGGTAGACCAGGTTCTTAACTAAAACTGAGGTGACTTCCTAAAACTCACAGGCGCACTGGGTTTGCCTCATATGCCTTCCACATAATGTCTCCATTGCACGGTCTGCCTTGCACCCATGGCATGTAAGTAAACAGCAAGCTATGTGAGAGACACTTTTAAGGGATGTTGCCTTCAACTATTACAGGCTTTGATATTCTGGTCTTTGTATACAGACACAGAATACTTCCTATTTGTGCTACTGGCATTTCTTCAGACACACTAGGAATGTTTTGAAGGGTGAGAATGGTGGTATTTTTTTTGCAAACTTGCATTCCAGGCTGCATGATGGCACCTTCCTTTGTGAGAGTGCTAGAAACTGTCTTTGTCACTCCCATAACTGATCACTTTGAATCCCTCTCTTTATTTATGCAGACAAATCTCCATTCAAAGCCTTCCTTAAGAACAGAAAAGAACTTTTAGGCAAATGTTTTATGGGGATCCCACAGAAAACACCTTTCTATTAGAAATCCAGCAAACATTCTTCTGTTGCATCTCCCCTACTCTATTTTTCCTTTGCATAGCATCAAAGATTTTTGTTTCCTGGACCTTTATGTATCGAGACAACAAAAGAGATATAATATGAAGGAAGTTATTTATCAAGTAAATTATATCTATACTGTGATTATTTTTTGTCCAATGATGTTGTAACATTCAAAAATATTAGTGACTTCAAAATAAAGTCTGTGAAACTGATGAAAGGAAAGTTTAACTGAAAAATTATAGTCGCAAGAACAGCCTCTGGCTTAGAACTATAGCTTCACTGCATTTTTTACTAATCTGGAAGGAAAAGCATCATTCTAGGCCTGCTCTGCTACTTCAGTCTATCTCTAAGCATTAGCTACATGTCTCTTGCATAGAGAAGAACTTGAGATAAGCACATCTTTCCTCCACTCATTCATGTGTGCTGTAATGCAGGACAGGCCCAGACCATGGCTAAGTGCAGAGTACAGATGCTCTATGAGAGGACCAGACAGTTCCATATCCTTCAATCTTATTTGCATATGGTTATATCTCAGTTATATCTCAATACCTCCACCCTGGAAAATCAGCTGGATTACAGTGCAGGAGTGCTTTTCCTTGTGCTGAAAGTGGTTAAATTGTTTTATTTTTAAATTGTTCGATAAATCAATAAACAGCACTTCTCTGTGAATACTCCTGAGAATAAGAGTTCAGCCTTTTTTTCCCAAGGTCAAGTTCCCTGGGGGAATTTCCACAGTGCCATGTGAGCTTTACTCAGACCAGCCTTTGCCCAAAGCATAAAGCAAGTCATGACTCTGGAGCAGCATGAGATGGAGTTGCATTCAGGATCTCATAGGGGACTTGACTGTGAGGAGCCCAAATATTCTCCTTTTTTAAAAAAAATTAAAATAAATAAATTACTCAAGGTGCCTTGAGATGACTCATTTGTCACACAAGGAAAATTTTTAACTTTCTGCTACTAGGTATGTTTCAGTAAGAGATTAATAGCAACTTTATTGGGCAGACACTGGTACTCTGGTACTTTGGCCCACCTGTGTATGTATATGCTCTTATAGATAGAAAAGATTTAACAGAAGTTCCTTTGCCTCTAAAGTGACTTACACCACCACAGGTGCTCCCCATACACCTTTTTCTGCTGTTTTCAAATAACTGACACTAAGAGTATGATTCATTCAAGTGCTTTTTGAGACTTAGGGGGGAGAAAATGCTTGTCCTCAAGTCTGATCTACTTGTCTTCAAGTCTGTCCCGAAAATAATCAGTGATACACCAACTCTATTTTTCAGTTGAACAAAATAGGGCAGAGGCTCACAGCTACAAAGGATTGTAGTAGAGAAGAAAAAGATTTATGAGGATTAAATCTTTTCAGCGTTTCATGTCCATGATCTGATATGATATTTGCATAGTCAGAGGTCTATTAATGGCATGTCTTTCTTTTTACATTTATTACATTTGAGATTAGTTTTATAGGAACTGCTGATTTTGGCTAATTTTGATCATTTCAGTGTTGAGAATTAATGAGTTTGTATTTATTTTACTATAAAAGATATATACAGTTATATACACAAATATATGATTTCAAATAAAAATATATTCTTATGTTTATTTCCAGATTTATTTTAAATAATAGGTTTGGGGACTTCTTTCAATTATTGTTATTACTAGTATAAAAACACTATGTACTGTAATCATGAACCAGCCCATCACCATATTGAATACAAAAATAGTCTTTGTCTCCAATAAGTTACAGTATGAGAGATGATAGAAGTGAACTAATGGGAAAAATCAAGAGTACAACAAGCCACTATGCAGGGCTGTGATGAAGTGTCATCCTCAGTATAAATCTGGAACGTATTATGGAGTTTTTCATAGGGATTCTGGCAATTTGGAGTTTAATTGAGAAATCTGAAAGAAAACACTGAGGTAACTGTGAATGTTTTTAGGTTACTTCTCCTGAGGACAAGACGCAGCTTTGAGAGGAAAGTCAGAGATGATTTTCCAAAACCTCCCTGTTGAAAAATGAAGACTTACAGACCTGGGGAGTCACAATTTGTGCATTCAGTGGAAAGCTGCAGGTACAATAATGTTGACTGTGAAAGACCTGATGATGAAAATGCATATGTGTAGCTTATGGACAGAGCAGGGGATTGGCAGAGTGCTCTTTGCAGCAACACTCTGCATGAATATGATCACGTTTGCTCAGGTAACAAAAATACAATAATCAAAACAAGGGATAATGAGTACCCAAGGAAGATATTAAAATGTCTAGTTGGGGAAGGTAGGTCATATCTTAAATATATAAAAAGTATCCAGCTGTCTTAGATTTATCTTATACCTGTGGAGATTAGCATAAGATCAACCGTATTGAAATAACTATCCACTAAATATTTTTCTTTTCTGTAGCAGCAGAAAACTCACTTTGACCCAGGCCCCTTGTTCTAATGTGCAAGAATTAATAGTCCTGACAGAAGAGTTTAGTATTTATATTAGATAGACAAAATCCAGAAGAGAGAAAATAATACTGTCAACCATGTTTTTCAGGCAGAGTACAAAGGAATAAAGACTTATATAGCAGTGTACTTTAAACATGGGTTTCAATTTAGCATATGTGTGATGTGCTGGATCTCAGCCGTGTGCAATAAACAAAAACATCAGATACCAGACAGAACTGAGTAATCAAGTTGACTAAAAAATTGTATCCCCTCACTTCAATTTTTTACACAGGAACTACCTAATTCAAAGTTTGTTGCATTTAGTAATTAAATAGGGGGAAACTGCTAATGGGCTTCAGAGCTGCAATGAAGTTGGTTTGTGCCACTAGGTCATGAACATATTGAGGTGTGATGAGGCCGCAAAACTTGAAAACTGCTTCAACACTTCTCACCATTATGTGATAAGACAAATGAAAGAGACTACAATGAAAATACAATGATTTATTGTCAGATCCCTGAAGCAAAACCATTTCAACATTAGAGAAGGGATAAACAGTTTAGCGGTGTGATCACTGTTAGAGGCCATCAGGCACCTAAAGCCAGAGCTGAAGGGGCAGAGAGGAACCATCAGGTTTTCTCTGTAGGTCCCCATCCTTTCCTTTTAGTCATGGTCTTTGGCAACTGAGGGAAGAACGTACCTGGCCAATGCTCTTTTTCTGTCATCAGCAAGGGAGAGCAACATATGTGAGGAATACATTTTAACAGTTCAGCTTATGTGGGGAGGTTGAAGAAGGGTATGACTGTACTAGGTCCTCCACTACAAAATAGTTCTACTACCAGCCAATGTAACCTGTTTCATTCAAAAGATTTTCCGAAGCCTAGAAACATTGAATAATTTCAGACTAGCCAGAAATACCATTACCAAGAAAATAATAACACAGTTTTGGTGCATCACTCTTATGATACCTTCATGAATACAATGACCACCACTAAACTTGATTCTTCTCCAAATGACATTCAGAGTCCACATTGATGTGTTCATATACAACAAGGTGTGTTGGAAAAGCATAGTGGTACACTCCTAAAAGCTTACATGCGTCATAAAAAGAGGCAAGATACAAAGAAGGAGAAAGAAAGGAGGAAACATAAGGAGAAATATAAGGAGGAAAGAAGGAGAAATATATCATTTTGCATCATTTCCAAAAATGGGCTTGATAGGGCTCATCAGGAGAGTAGCTCAATTGCACTGTTACCTGATTTGTGAGAGGCACAGTTACACAGAGATCTTTTATGAGGAGAGTCAAGTACGAGAAACAAGTTGTAATCAAAAAGCTATAGGGGTATGAGAAGCGTATGAAAATACATTTGATTGTGGAAGATCCATACGAAGTAAAGTCATTGAAACATCTAAGAAGTGAGTGGGGCTTAGCAAAACATTTAAACAATTTGCTTGCCTTTTTTTTTTGTTTGTTTGTTTGTTTGTTTGTTTGTCTTTAATATAAGACAAGTTAGAAAGTAAGAAGATAAGAAGATATGAAGGTGTTCCTGGAATCTTATTTTATTGGCTCACACCTGCATCCCTTAAAAATAAAAGAACAATTAAAAACATTAAAATGTAGACTGCTTTGTATTCTTTTTCATTATTTTTAACAAATCTAAACATAGAATTCATGCTGACCAGAAGTTGGCATTTTATAAGAAGCATGCTGTACAGAAACCAGCTAGTAGGTGAGGTGTTTCGCTCTTTGTACTGGGAAAGTTAGTAATGTTTGCTCATAAAATATCTAAATTTATGGTGCCTGAAGATATTTATATGTTTCCACAAACTACAAATTACAGCGGTCTTGTGCTTTTTTTCCTGAGGCCTTTTTCATGGCTCTATATGCAGATGATATCTAATACATTGATTTATACTTCTCTCTCTCATAACACAATTGCTTATTATAAAAAATCTCTTGTCTTCAGAACACCTGATTTTATAAACAATGAGTCAGTAAATGTGAATATTTAACAAGGCAGATGCTGCACTTCTCTTTTAACAGAACCTATTTACAAATTTGTTTAATGAAAAATTCAATGAGTTCTCTTGGCTATTAACAACTATTTTGCCACTACCTTTTTCCTGATTTTGGAAAATCTTTGTACTTCCAATGGGATTTTTATATGACTGCAGTTTATGCAGCAAATAATATTTTGAATGATCTAATCCAAACAAAACAAAACAAATAAAAAAGGCAAAACAAGGAAACAAAAATCCCAGCAACTTTCCCTCTTTGTGTCTGACGGAAAAAACGGGGTGAAACCTAGTGTGCAACATGGTGTCCATAGTTTTTCATTTTAAAAATAAATTTAGGTGCTCTCAGTGGATTAAGCAATGGTCTTCACTGTCATTTCAAAGTTACCCATATACCATGGGTATTTTTTCACTATTTATTTGTAAATAATCTTTCTTAGGGGGAAAAAACCACACAAACAAACAAACAAACACCAACAAAAACAAACAAACAACAACAAAAACAAAACAAAAACAAAACAAACAAAAAACCAAACAAACGAACAAACAAAAACCTCCACAAAAATGAATCACCTCCAAATTGCTAAGCAAATGAATCCTGTATCACAGGGGCAGCCAACAAACTTGAAACTGTATGTATGTATAACTTTTTGAATGATACAAACCTTTAATATGTTCCTCATTACAATAAGAGACAGTTACTGTAATGTTTACTATTGGACCCAATGCAGTGAGGCACCCAAATGCATTAACTTTGCTATGGAATTCAACTGTCTAATAATGAACATTAGTGCTTTACTAGATGAAGGTCTGGACTGCCACTGAAAAAAGCTCCAGCTGCAGGAAGCAGCTGTTTGTTGAATTTCCTTGGGATCTGTCTCCTCTGAGTGATTCTGAAAATTTGCACTTTAGCAATCCATCAGAAATGAGTTTTTGCAGAGGTTGAGACCTGAGAAGGCAAATAATGGAGTAGCTTGCAAAAAACAAACCAAACTAAATGAGTTTAGAAAAGGGAGTAAGTGTGTAGAACTGTCTTCCACGCAACAACAAAGACTGGGCATCTTTGCTGCCTTTGGGCTTTGAGTTTGGATTTATTCACTTCTGCAGCCAAAGTTATACATCCAAATGTTGAGTTTTACCTCCTTCCAATCTCATATGAGACAATGGAGAAAAAAATGTGCAAGCTTTCAACTAGGAACCTGCTCCAGTGGTTCCAGGTGTTCTCTCCATTTTCACCTGAAAAGAAAAAAATGGTAAAAAGATGGCTCCAAAGTACCATGAGATTTTTACCATGGGAGTAATTAACACCATCATCAATATTAACAAGTGATTAGAGTGAAGTCCACTTGTCTTGCAGCTCAAAAAGCAAAGCTCCTATGATCCCTGAAGCAAGCGCAGCACAGCTGTGTCAGGGGGTTTGCTGTCTCATCCCTCCACAGAAAACCCCCTGTCTCCTTGTGGTGCCAAAGTTAGAGGGATCCAAGTGCTGTGTTCACACTACTGTTACTTTGCAGAGTGGAAAAAAAAACAAAAAACCCCATAGATTTATTACAATTTACTTTCCAATCATATACACATGGTGGGTGAGCTTCTCAAGTGCAAGAGTGCACAAACATTCCTAATTTACTGCAATACTTTTGAAAACATATTATTGAGTTTAATCTGCAAGGTTACGCCTGTCCACAGCAGAAATGACCTAATATTGTTAAGTGAACTATACTGTTAAGTGCCTTAATTATCTTGTGATCTCATAAGGAACATGATTTTTTCTTCGGTTGAAAACTGACTTTTTTTTCTTCTTTTACCAGAAGGAGAAAGGAAAGAAAAACAATTTGAGACCTAAAAATTGTGCTTAAATATATCACTTTTATTTGTCTAAAGTTCATTGTTGAATTTCATTTAAAAATAAATATTATATACAGATATTTTTAAATATTCTAATTATCTATCTTTTGAGAAGAATAGTTCAGCCAGAATATATGTTATGAATGATATCATTTGGAATGACATCCCTTTGGCACTTGCAGCTGGATAATTATTTTCCTATATAATTAATAAAAGGTTTACAGTGGGGGGAAAAAAAAAAAAAGAAAGAAAAGGTGTACATATAATACCCATTATGGTGTCAAATTCCAGACTAGAAAATACACAGCTGAGGCCGAATGTATTCTGATACAACTTGCAGAATTCTATCTATATACAAGCATAGTTATCCCTGATTAGAAGAACATATGTGAAAAAATTTCTCACATCAACGGTTGACAAAAGAGGCATGAGATTTTATCACAGAATTCTTTACTTTGAAGAGATGGAAGTTCACAATTAGATGCTCTAACAATAATGCCTACCATGATATGATAAAGAAAAAAATCCATCTAAGACCAGTTAAATCAACACAACTGTGCTGGATTTATTCCAGATAAGAAGATATATTTATTCATGTTATTTTTTTATAGGATGTCAGTACAAGAAAACCAAAGGAATGTTTCAATTCCTCCTGATAGTCTCAAGAGAAATGCTGAGGGGTAGCTCCTTCACTCTGTTGCATGGAACATCCCAAGGCTGCCAAATTTACACATTATGGTTTTGCATCTGGTGGAAGCAAACAGATTTGAAGAAGTTGCATCCTGTGCAATGTGCTTGTACAGGTGCTTTAACAGTAAAGTTGACCGTAGACTGTGTGGTCGTTTTCACACGATGTCGACCTAAACCTCCAGGCTCCCCCTTTCCCAGAGGGAAAGGAAAAGGAGAAAAAGCTAAAAAAACAGCTGAAAGATAATGGCAAAACAAACTCAGAACAGCTAAATACTTAAACTTATTATTAACAAGATAAGAACTAAAACTAAAAGTAATGAAACTAAAAAGTAAGAAATAAATCAGTCTTAAGAACACCCCTCTCGTCCCACTCCTCCCTCCCTCCAGCAGTTTGAGAGAGCAGGGAATGGAGGTTTTGCAGGTGGTTGTTGTTGTGGTCTCTGCACCCCGATGGTCTCCATGGGCTGCTGGGGCACAACCTGCTCCACCACGGTCTTCACCACGGTCTGCAGGGGGGCCACAGCTCTGAGTCCTTCCCCTGCTCCCATGGGGTCCCTCCCACGGGAGACAGTCCTCAGACTTCTCCAATGTGAGTCCACCCCCCAGACAACACTTCTACTGGGGGATAAACCTGCTCCAGAGTGGATCTTCTCCTCCATGAGTCATGGCTTAAGTCTCTTCCAGGATCTCGCTCCACCCTGGGCCTCCCACAGGGCAACAGCTCCTTCTGCATCCACCTGCTCCTCCAGGGGCTGCAGGGCGATCTCTGCACACCTACAGGTCATCATGGGCTGCAGGGAAGGGGGAGGGAATAGCTTTCAGTCCTTCCCCCCTCCCTGCTCCAGCATGGGGTCCCTCCTTTGCCTCCTCCTTCTCTGACCTTGGTCTCTGCGTTGTTATCTCATGGCTGGAATTTCCAACTGTTCAACACTTCTAAATTCTTAAATATGTTACCACAGAGGCGTGACTATGATTCTTAATTGGCTCAACTTTGGCCACCAGCAGGAAGTCCCTCCTGGATCTGGCTGTCATTGGCTCCACAGGACAGGAGAAGCTTCTGGCAGCTTCTAACAGAAACCATCCTGGAAGCCCTCCCTTCTACTAAAATTCAGCTACAGAAACCCATGACAGACTGTTACATTTTTAACTTAGTTTCAGGGTTTTAGCTAAAACTAAAACAATGATGAAAAATATAGGGTTTATCTGCACATTTTCAACTATTCTACAAACTTCTTCACATTTCTCCTGTGTTTATTAAGAGACCATTTCTTTGTTTTTCCTTTTTCCCATTTATCTTATTAAAAGCAAAGTGAAAAAGAAGAGAGAAAGAGAAAGGTACTTGAAGTACTCAAAACATATTATTTTCCAAATCAGAACCTATCAGTTAAAGAGAAGAAGAAATCCATTTCAGACAGATGAAGTATTTCATTTTTTGCAAGAAAAAGAATACATACAAGAGAACACATCAGAGAATACATTCATGATTTGCCCAGCCTTGTCAGAGAACATGAAAGAATAAATATCTTGATGCTATGGCTCCTTCTTCCAGTGCAACATTGGTCAACTCTTGAACATAGACATTGAGTCTCAAAAAGAAGAAAATTGTTGCAAATTTACTGCCAATTCATAATATAGAAGATGGCAAAAATATGTTTCCTTGACAACACAAATGCCCTAGAGGATGCTAATTTTTTTTTTTTTTAAAATTTTGGTGAGAAGGGGCTGGGAGATGGAAGGTTTCGACAAATGAGGCTTGAAAACTAGCATGCTGAAATCACTACAAATATATATTTTTGTTCATGCTTTCTCTTCTTTTTGATGCCTAACTGAAACTGGAATCTGATCTGGAGCACTTCCAGCAGTTTAGTTTTACACGTTTAAATCTGGCTGTGGAAATACATTTTGATATGTGAGTTACATTTCCTCCTTGCCAACAGCAGCCAGCTACTAAGCCCAGGCTGCCTGCTGTTAATTAGACTGTGTTCCACTAAAAACCTGCAGCACAAATACATGGTAGCAGAGCATGTTCTGTGTGCTGTTCCTCCTCATGTGATAAGCAGTGCATTTCCTCAATGGATGCACATTGCTTACATTTTTAGAGCTATTAAGCCAGGATAATTATGGAACAATCTAGGCAATGTTCAATAGCCCATGCAGATGCCTGACAGGGCATGTTGTCTCTTAATTAGGAATTTGAATGCCTAATGCTTGTATATTAACTGAAATAATTGGATAGATGTTTTACATTTTCTTCACTTTTACTGACAACCAAGCAAGGGACCACAGGAATCAACCTATCTTCCTAAAACAACTCGTTTCATTTGCACTTTCTACGTGATCTAATCTGTTATTTAAGTTGGATTTTAAGACAATGAATGCTGGATACTGGGCAAATATATTGTAAGATTTTCCTCAGTGAGTCTTGCAGTTTTAAACTGGTATCCTGTTGCTTCCCATACTATCATAACGTATACAGTATAATTGTCTGGCTATATTTTATTTGTTCCTCAGAAGTCAGGTAAAATTACAATAGTTATCATTCTTTTATTGTTTCTAAGTGCTGATAATGGGATATGTATTGTTTCAAACTGAATTCTGATGCCATAACAGCGCAATAACTTCTATTGATATGAAAATCTGCTTTGTTTTTCCGCATATTGAGGATGCCTTTCAGGGGTCAGACTTATTGGACTGGACCCTGAAGCTCTGGCTGCAAAGGGGAGTTCTGTTTGGACATCCCAACCCTTGCTCTCACTTTCACTAAACATGGGGAGAACCTTACTTGGTCTGGCCAAGCTGTGTGAAGCAGGTAGGACTTGACTCATTGGATTCAGTGGTACCATCCATTAGCCCAATTCCACTGCTGAGACACCATCAGTCTCCTACCAGTATAATTAAAACAGTCAAAAAATTCCTTTGGGCTTCATGTTAGCACATCTGGGCCCCAAAGAAGCAAATTCTTTCATCCATGTCAGCTGTGTATGTGAGAAGTACTATGCTTGCCAGTATATGTATTGTTTGTATTTAGGATGCCTGATAAATGTGTTTATTCACAACTATTAGTATAAAAGCTCCTTTAAAAGCAACAAATTGCTCTCTATTAGTAATGTGCATAATGACCTATTTCCATAAACATTTTTCGTAAGAGAAATTTTAATGTGCAAAACCCTGCAGACATTTTATGGAAATTTTACTGTATTCTGCAGAAGTGCATCACAGTCATATTTTGTTCTTTAATATTTTGTTTTGAGAGGTGAATTACTTCTGATATATACAAGAGAAACAACTTGGCACAGGAAAAAGAGTCTTAATGTGTTCCTTCTTGCTAATGTATATTTGCTTGATTGATGTAAGCATGTTTTTTACAGAATATATACAGCACCCGTTGACTGGGGGGTTTGGGTTTTTTTGCATATTTATTGATAAAGGGAAATGGAGCTATTTTTTTTTCAAAAAAGCTCTTTAAATCCAGTCATAAGGGAAAAGTATGTCTTCATGGTCAAAAGGATAAACAGCTTCTGAGTCTCTATCTGTTGTATCGCATCTGATTTCTATACCTAAATGGAGGTCAAGCGTGAAAAACTGTATCCACAAAATATTGTGATGTAGTTGTAGAGTCATGCCTTAAAAAGTTAGCTTGAGAGGGGTAAATATGTGTTAGCTTTATTTTTTTGTTTGCTTGTTTGTTTGAAGAGCATGCAAGCAAATCTTCAGTATTCTAGGGAGTCTTAACAGCATTTCTGTATGTTATGTACTAACTGTAACCTGAACATCAGCAGGGTTTTTCATATTAATTTACTATAACTTTGGAGAAAATGCTCTTCTTCTTCCATGCAGAGCTTAAAGCTCCTGAACTACCAACAATTCCAACAAAAGTCTGAAAAAATGACTCATGGCAGATGAAAACTCTCTCATTTGTAGTTCCACCAAATTATATTATTACAAAGAAAACAAAGTTTTATTTTAAATCAAGCTCTTCACAGAGCCATGCAGAGGAGTTGGAAATGGGAAAAACATCCACAGATCTAATAGTAATGAAACTGTGTAGTATTTCAACTCTGCATTGAAGGAACTCTAGGCAGCCATTCTTTAAGGAAAAGTTGCTCACTGTTAAGGCACAGGCAGAGCTCAGCTCTGAGTTCAGTTCTGCCTTTGACACCAACTGTGTTAATTTGGACAAACTGCTCAAGTGACATTTTTAAGCTGGAGGATATTAACCTCTAGCATGGTTTCCCCATCTCTACTGCATACAGAGAGAGCTTGGTTAGCTAATAAAGTTCTCTGCAGATGTACAGGATGTACAGAGAAAAAAAAAAAATCATGAGCAAAGATGTCAAGGACACAGAAAAGACTAAAACACGAACACCTTTAGAGATATCCATGAGAAAAGCAGGTTCCTATATTTCTGATTTTGTCTGAAAAATGTTTATACACTTTGCTATTATATCTGTGTGTTCCGTTCAAAAAATTAAGGATATATCCCAGTTGGAAAGAAAGTCTAAATGAAAACCTCCCCTGATAGGGAAGACACAGCCTTGGATCATCATATTAATTAAGCAGCTTATGCCATTGGCTCCTTTGGTCTTTGAAAGAGAAGTGCTTAAAAATGTTACTAAAAGTTTGACTGTCCTGAGGTTCATTTGGAAGAGTGTGGCCAACAGGCCGAGGGAGATCATCCTCTCCCTCCACTTGGTCCTGGTGAGGCCACATCTGTAGTGCTGTGTTTAATTCTGGTTTCACAGTTCAAGGAAGACAAACAGCTACTGGAGAGGGTCCAGCAAAGATGATGAGGGGTCTGGAGCATCTCTCTTATGAGGAGAGACTGTGGGAGCTGGGTCTGTTTAGAGAAGACTGGGAGGGGATCTCATCAATACACGTAAATATCTCAAAGGCAGATGCCAAAAGGATGGTAGCAGACTCTTTTCAGTGGTGCCTAGAGACAGGATGAGGAGCAATGACCATAAACCCAAACACAAGACGCTCCACCTCAACATGAGGAAGATCTGCTTACACTGAGGGTGGCAGAGCACTGGAACAGCTGCCCAGGGAGGTCATGGGCACGTCTCTGGAGACATTCCAAACCCACCTGGATACGTTCCTGTGTCACTTGCTCTAGGTGCCTCTGTCTTCACATGGTGGTTGGACTAGATGATCTCCAGAGATCCCTTCCAACCCTAACTATTCTCTGATTCTGTAAATATATAACTGAATGTGAGCCTGAAGCCTTCTGTTTTCGTGGAGGATCAGCTGCAGCACATCAGTGTTGCAGCTGTGGTAGTTGCTTTAAGATCTTCTTCTTCTTTCAAAGCACTGAGCAGCTCTTAGTAGCTCCCACACATGCAATGAGAACTGAGCACATAGATGTACCAAAACCTATACACAGCCCTTGTCTTATCTCACTGAAGTGATGGCAAGCTGTAATTAATATCCGTGGGGTCTGGATTGTACTACATAAAGCTTAAAAAGAAATCATCCTTCCTTCTCCCAGTCATTTTATATGATCTTTCCTACCATTACCACTGCTGAACATTCATGTAATAGACAGTTGTAAAACCTTATATGAGAATGAATGAAATTTTAAGTGTTGAATTAGTCAAATGAATTAATGACCATGATTTAGTGGTATTTTTGCTTTAGGAAGTGTAAAGAATCAGTCAAGGTTTTCTCCTGTGAGGGTTGTACTGTATTGATTTCTTTTTCAAATGACCAAGCAATTAGCATAGCAGAAACCTAGGTGCTCAGCACCTTCTCCGTTAAACAGAACAAATGTCAAGACCTATTAATATAGTCAGCTGTTCCACAGTGGTTGATCAGATGCTATCTATCATTTTACATTTATTATCCTGTTGAAATATTGTTATGAGATTTTGCTGACAATAACTTTGTATGATGCACTCTTTCATTTTAATTTTTCTTTGTAGTTCAGGCACAAACAATTTCATCATGTCCAGACTCTTAAACCCTTAATTGTGAGAGTCCAGGTTTTCAGTGGTTCATGCTGGTACAATAAGTCTTGTTTCTCCATCTACTCTCCCAAGTGGAAAAAAAACCCCGTATTTTTAATAATAATAAAAAGGCATAATCGCTTAATGCAAAAATGTCCACTGCACCCGAACAGCAAATCCAGCTTAAGTGGAAATTTACACAAAGAATTATTTATAGGAATCAATCATAATTACATTTAATGCATGCTGCAGCTGTTTATAATTGTGTTTTTCCCAAGGTTATTCTCCTCCTACTGTCCACCCACACACACATGAAATTTGTTTCTGTGGAAATGCTTAGGAAGCATTATAATTTTCCCGTAACTTGTTACAATGGCAGCTGACTGTTGCGAGGCAGACTAGATTGTGATTAGTGAGCGCAACAAGAAAAGAAAGGAAAAGAAGACTGATTTGTCAACCAGTAAAAGAGTCTTGAGAAGCTGGTTGGTAATAACTATTAGGACAAACATTTTCCATGTCATTCTATTTGTTATTTATTGTGACAAGCAAGTCTGACGTAAATTTGAAAGTTCATTTTTGGTGATCATAAAAAGATAATGTGGGACAAATGGAGAAGAAATGGATAAAGTCATTTAACTGGGACCTTCTCACAGTCAATTTGAAATGTCCTTCCCAAAAAATTCACTGCTGTAGAACAGATTGCAAAATGCTTTTCTCTTTTTTTAACTACTGGGAAAACTGTCTCTTCATAGTAAAAGAAGAAAGATATTTGATTCAGAGTAATTCTTATCTCCAGCTATAAAATTAAAAAGAAAAAGAAAGAAAATACATGGCATACACTTTTTTTTTTTTTGTTGTGTTGAAGGCCCACATGTCCAATCAAAAGTCTAGAATGGAACACATTGGACAATCACCTGATGTAAGAGATATGGTTGCCCATAAAGGACTCTGCACTGTTTATTCAGACATAGCATGAGACAGGAGAAGATGTAAATTTAAAGCAGTCATTCTCTTTGGTGCACATTGTTCTGGCCCCTCAATCAGTTTTATTGAAATTTTAAATTTCATTGTATGTTGATAGATTTTCTATAATGGTGATTAGTTCTAAGGTAGTTCAGTGGAAAGTGTGATCTGTGTTATACGGTTGTATTCATCCCTCTCAAGCACATTCTGTGTCTGTAGTACTTATGCCAGGGTTAGACTATCTCAGTCAGCCCAAACACTGCTGAGGGAAACTCTATGAAGCTTGAAATGTAAAATCTTCTGGACTTTAGGGACAGTTGTATTCATGCTGTTGTCTAAGGGGCTTGGTTTTATTTTATTTTAGTCTATCTTTATGAAACATCTCTTTGATATGTAAACATTTGTCTTTAGCTGTTCAATTGGGCATTTGAGTTCAGAAGTGATGTGTGTGTCCATTATGAGCATCTTTGAATACTGTAACAAAGAATTCCTGTAGTAGTTGTAGTGATGCTGGGTTCATAAACTAAAAAAAACCCACAAAAACAAAACCAAAACAAAACAAAAACAGGGGTGGAAATAGTACATAACTAGGTATGATTTTAGTTTCTCAATTCTGCCTTAACTTTTGGAGCATGACTGAGGGAGTCTGTGCTAAAAGACCCATTATATATATAATGCCAAATTATTAAATTTGTGATTAGATGTGGAAAATCTTGAGTCAAAAGTTTGGTAATTTAGGATGGCATAATTTCCTGGTACAGTTAACTAAAAAGTGATCAAGATTTGCCCCTTAGTCTTCAGAAACAAATTACCAGGGGTACTGAGGAATCAGAAGTGTTGGTGTTGGTTTGGTGAAGATGATCAAGAGACCAAGAAAGTTCCTATCCCTCTCCAGAGCTTCATCAATGAGCAAGGCATGATGGGGAGAGAGGTGGGAGTCCCAGCACCCACCCAAGCCTCTGAGATTGAGTAACTTGAGCCTCTTGTGTGTTAGAAGCAGAGCTGCCTTAGTTTACAGTGCAGCTTTTTCAGTCAATGAAGAATCCCAACTCTCAGGTCACTTTGTGGGGAGCCTTGAAAATCCTTCCTCTTGTGCAGAGTCCTGGGGCACAAAAACAGGTTCAAGCCCATTCCAAATCAATCCACTCACTTGCTATTTGTGCTTTTATTTCTCCCCACATACCTTGTAGCATAGAATTTAACTGTAGCTGAGATATAGCATAAGTAAATAACCAATGGGGACCAATAATAATTGCAATAAACCTATAACTTTCATGCTCCAGTATTTAACATTCTGGATCAAACTCTACCCAGCCTTACACTTTGCAGAACCCCTCTGAGGGCAATAGGATTTCATGGGGTATAAATCAGGGCAGAATGAGGTGATTTCAGAGTAGGTGAAATTGCTGATGTAACTTCCCCATCTTAAAGAGACTTCAGCCAAAAGCTAGGGTAGTGATGGCAATAGGAAAGAAGGCCAGAGTAAGACATTTAAAAATTAACTAGAGAAATGATTAAATAGTTTATTGTTCTATGGATGCTTCTCTGTTCTTTGTAATTATTAGATCAATTTGGCAAGAAGAAAAATACTAACTATATCTGTTGCTGTATAAAACATTCCAGAACAGGTGCTCGAATTTTTCTCTTCCTGGTGATACCTCATCTGAATGGGGATAAAAAAAATAAATCTGTCCAGGATGTCTCGAGAAAGATACTGTATGAGGCATTATTTCTCAGCATCTAAAGCTGACCAATTTCAGATCATTGCTGCAATTTAGCACTGACTTCAGAAAAACTAACCATGTTTTCACTCTTATGGGCAAGAGGCCTTGAAAATCCACAGATGAAGCAAGCACTAGAGTTCAAAATTGTGAGTGTAGCTCTGTGGAACAATAGCTTCTTCTGCAGAGAAGTAAATGGAAATCTCATTTATTCCAAGAGAATTTTCAGTACTAAGAATGCATTAAAAAAAAGCAAACCAAAACAAGACAAAAACTTACTTGATTTTCAGATAACCTCCTCTATCATAAAAGGTTTTTTTATTAGTTTAGATTATGAAATATTCAAATTGATATTTATTTTTTTATTATTATTTCCAGGAAACAAAAGTGGCTATAAACATTTTGTTCTCATTTATTTTCTTTACAAACACTGAATGTTTCATCAGATGAAAGCTTCTCCTTAAAAGAAAACCACCACCAACAAAAGTCAATAGAAAAATAAACTTCATGGAAAATATTTAGCTTAACTAAAGAACAGGCTACTTTGGCCCCTAATAGAATTGCAGAAACTTGCAGCCAAAAGATGCCATTGCTATATCACATGAAATGCAAGTAATCCATTGCATTTTCTATGTCTATTAGTATAAAATTAAAATTTTCAAGCAAACCTGTGGCCTTTATTTTGTCTTGTGTGTGACACTTGGCACCTGCTCTTACTTAACCAGCTTTGTCAAAATCAGCATTTGGCTTCTTAGATAACTTTTCCTGTGCATTCCAGCAGAAGTGGACCTGTGAGCTGAGCCAAGAACCTCCTTCATCACCACTGTTGAGGAAAGTGCCTTCAGTATGTACCTGGTGGATGTGGGAACGCAGCCCTCTACAGCTGCACTGTGGGATGGAGGACTCCAAAGGAGATGGTGATCACGCACCCCAAATCTCTATTGCCTTACCCTCTCCATCACCACTCACATTTCCACAAGAGAGCTTTAACACCAACACAGACAAGGAGACTGCTGGAGCAATTTTTATACTCATTTAAAAGGTGACACAATGTACAGGGTACTGAAATCAAATAATGCTTATGAGCCAGATATAAGCACAGCAGTTATGGTGAGTAAGAAGGTGCCACAGAGGCTTAAAATTGTTAGTAGAGCAAATAAACCTCTCCAAAAGAAAGCTCTGAATGTCAAAAGAATTGATTTTCAATGTAACTATCCATAGGCTGGGAATACCCAAAGGGGCATTTTCAGCTGGGGTTGAAAAGTGACTATTTTAGTGCAACGATGTATTCCTAAGCATTAAAAAGAAAAGTCTTTTATTCAAGTAAAGTGGTACAAATCACTGAAAGTCAGGCTCCAGACAATGATTCTGGAGTCTGGATGCCAGATAGGTTGTGAGCCAATGCCAGATAGGCTATAAGCCAGTGTCAAACAACTATATTTAAATGGTCATGTGCCCACAGACTCAATGCCAAGAATCACAGTCTGNAAAAAAAAAAAAAAGAATTCTGAGCTTCAGGGACATGCTGGGTGGCACTAAGAGCCAGCGGTCCTACTGTGTGCTGCAAAAATGCATTTGCCTTCCCAGTGAGTTCATGCATTGGTTACTCTCTGGGGGACAGTGATGAAGGACCTGTGCCTCAGCCAGAGCTCAGCTGAGCTACTCTCCCATATCCTCCCCATTGCCACTTCAGTGCACACCTCTGGTGGGTGCTACGTGGAGGTCTGGATAGGCAAATAATCCCAGCAGTTTGCAGGAATGGCAGAGTTTTGGCCCTCACTGCAGTCCTGCTCCTCGCAATGGTGGCTCACAGCCCACAGTGGCCAGACTGTGTGTATCATTAGACATAGCAGGGATGTTGTCAGGGCTAAGTAGATTCAGACTGTGTCTTTTGTTTTATAGAAGCTTTGCTTAGTGGTGGTTGCTTAGCTCATTTTCAGGGAAACTAGAGGAAATTAATAGTGACAGTGTTTCATATAACTGTATTAACACATGAGGCCTTTCACACTGCCCTGTACTTTTCAAGCCAGTACTGTGGAAGCAAGACAAGACCAAAAACTTGCAGCTTGCTGCCTTTCTTAGCTCTCCTCCACCTTTACTGAAAGCTGCCCTGCCTGGCTGCCGGCTCTTCTCAGGCTGAGGGCTGTGTCTGTCTTGAAGGAATGAATTTCTCTTCAGGGATATTTTCCCATTACAGATGTCTTTAGACACTGGGCTCAAATCAGATGTAGTCTGTGATTTAAATACCTTTTTTCTGACAGGTGCATGAAGTCACTGGCAACAATCAAAAAAATGGTATCTCAAGATTTTCAAAGATACAGCCACTACAAATGTTCAGCACAGACAGGCAAGGCAGCTATAGATTAATTAACTCATGTGCCATTAGCTGTTCCACACAGAGTAATCAACATGAGGTAAATTACACAGGCTCTTAAGCAGGTTTTACAACCCACACTGAAATTCCTGCTGTTGAGTATGGTATGAAAACCAGGTAGAAATTGCTGTGATTCAGTAAAAGGTTGGAAGAACTAGAACTGACATATGTGACTGTAGCCTTTCTTCTAGTTTCCCTGAAGAAATATGCCTTCACAGGCTAGCCTCTGGGAAGAAAATAGAAACAAATTTTGAAAAATTAACCCATGTCATGTATACATATTTCTCCTTGAAACAATGTAGACAAGCCATAATACAGCAATGCTGAGTATATTTTCAAATGTTAAGAACAAAAAGATTCTGTGTGGATTAATGAAAAAAACTCCAATTGCAAATGGGATTTCTCTTCAGGTGTGTAACCTGAGTCAAGAGATATAGCTAAGATCTTCATATAGGTAAAATCTTCAAACAGTCCTAGAGGGTCTGGGCTGAGAAGTCCTAGCATCAAAAACTTATTTATGTCATTACAATACACTCTGCCTCCATCAGCTTCAAATTATGGGTCTAACCTCCAAAATGCATTCACAGAATATGCATAGTGCCTACAAGAAAGGAAAAGTTATTTGCCTTGAAACATCATTCACAAAAAATGACATGTTGAGCAAAGAGCTCCATATGATAATGGATTAAAAAGTTCAGGACAAGAGTGTGATAAATTTCACTTCTCTCTTAGGTGCCTTTCTTGGCAATACTCAGTACTGTGGTTACCTAGGTCCTTTCAAATCAACAACTTCTATGTTTGAAAAGTATGGTATAAAAGAGGGTGCCACATTTTTAACAGATTTTTAGGAGTCAGAACGTTCATTCTAGCCATGGAAGTTGTAGTTTCCATCTCCTTCTCTGCTGGAGGTTTCAAATACACTTTCATGCCTGGCACACCTACGTAATGACCAGGCTACAGGCAGGCTAAGGGAGAAAGGGGAGGAAGAAGATGGCATGAAAATCGTGGATTTTGATTCCCAAGTCCTGCTCTGCCTGTGTTTTTTTAGTTTAAGCATGCACAGTAATGACCAGATTTTTAGGATGGTCTGAGGTGGACACAAAAACACTCATGCCTTCCAGCTGTGAAAGTGGTTTACAAATTCCCAGTGATTTTTAGATCTGAAAACAGGATAAATCCTTGTCTTTCTATCAAATGTACTGGAAGTAAAGCCAGGAGGACTTGATCCAGGACCCATTTGCAAATGTTTGGCTTGGAGGAAAAGATATCCCATCCCTCTTTTGTTGGTAAATGCTAAATCTTGATAGAAATTCTGGTATGTTGTTGGTTAGTAGTGAAAGTTGCTAGTACCCATGTTCAAAAATTATGGTTACCTCTGTGTAACACAGACTGCTTTCTCTGCTAGCATACACAGTCACAAGCACACACAGGTGCTAAAGCTCATGCACACAAGTGCTTGTGTGTTGGTCTGTCTCTGGGTGTATTAGAATTATTTTTCCTGAGCTGTGAAAGCTGTGAAGAAAGTCTCTTGCTTTCAGCAAATCCAAGACCAAGGCTGGAAGCCATGAGAATTAGCTGCAGGTGCTTAGGGTTTAGAAACTGCTGAAGGGACCAAAGACCAAGGTGTTGGCTCCAGGTTAGTTCTTATGATCAACTATTCTTTTTATCTTCCCATAAGACCACCTCACTCTTTTGTTGGCAAGAGGGAGGGAGAATGGGGCAGGGTGTGGGGAGGGGAGGGCAAAAAGAGAGTTAGACTGTTTGATTTCAAATGGGAGGTGAAATTCCTCAGATGATGAGCCTGTAGTTTATCAGGAAAAGCAGATTAAGAGAAGCAGATGTGGAGAAGAGAGAAGATGGGGAGGGGGGTGGATTTATTCATGCAATTTAGGATATTAGCAGCAAATTGAGAAGGTGGTTTGTTCTTCGTTTAGTCTTATACAAATTCTGCCCCCCTTTTCAGCACATTTTCCCTTTGTTTATCTCCTGAGAGATGCCCACATGTGTACAACACAAAGAATCGAGTCATAAAAGCACAAGCCTGTCAGCCTCCCTGAGGACCAATTAATGGTGTTCCAAATCTTGTGGGCAGGCAGATGAAAAGGATACAGATAGAGAAGGGGAGGTAGATGAATACTCAACGAGAGCAAGGCAGGTTTTTCTGATGTTGGTAGGAACTTCTTTAGGTATTCTTAGCTAACTTATTTGGGGTTTGGGCTTTTCTCCTATTTCTGCAGTCCCCTGGTCATAAATGCAACAAAAAAGTTGCACTTCAAAATATAAATTAGGCTTTTATCTAAAGCAATAATGACACAATTGCCAGTGTGGGAGAGGGGGCAGAAAAGGCCACTTAGAATTTCTCCAACCCTCCTTTCATATATTGACAGTTTTATTGGTAGGTACTTGGTTTTATATTATCATTTGTATCTCCTAGCTGGGTATTTCTCTGAATGCAGCAGGCTTTGTAGTGCAACCTTTTACTCCCATCTCACCCCCTACGTGTCCACAGGCCTTTGAACAGCAAGCAAGTGGCACTTTGAAATCAGAAGTTGAAAGTGTTTGACATGGAAAGGGGAGCATGAAAGTCTTGCTCTTTGAACCTTTTCTTTTCAAAGTTCCACAGAAAGTAGAGACAGGACAATAATGGACAGGCTGGGAGTTCTCAGGGTGAAGTGGGGATGTGTGGTAATGAGGTTTTAAGTGTTTCAGCAGTTGTTCCACCCCACAGTTTCCTCCTTTATGTACTTCCAGTGAATTAAATCTGCTGCAAGTTATCACAGAAATCTTTAGCTACTTATATATTCTGTCCCTGCTTAATTCATTCTATGATTAAGTTCTGGAAATGAAATTGAGCTGATGAAAACAAGAAAGAATGGTCAAAATTATCATTAGGTTGCTGACTACTGAAGGAAGATCAATTTCTTTGTTTCTTTGTTTTCCTTTATAATTAAATGAAGACAGATGTACAGTAAATGCAAGTTGCATGAGAAATGCAGCCAGCTGTTGCATCAAATATTAGGCACAGGCCTCTCAGTGCTCATGTGCAAACTCACCATCTCTGACCTGCTGGGGTCAGGAGGGTGAATTAGTAACCTTGGCAGCTGCCAAGATTTGCTTCACTTATTTTACCTGCATATGAGATCAGTTAGTTTGGAAAGAATCAAAGAAACTTGGAGGCCCTGAAAGGAAGTATCTCATTTAAGAGCTTCATTATATTTAAGAAGAGAAGAAGTAGAAGGCTAAGTTATTATTCGGTGAGGTCCATGAGCTGATCTTTCACTCTTTGTAGAAAGGTTAAGAAAACTCAAACTCAAAAACCTCTTTATAATGCGCCTTCTCAATTGTGTAATCCTCTACCTAGGAAGAAAAAAAAATCCTTTCTGAGTGATGTAGCAATCATTTTACACACTCAAGCATGAAATTTCATCACCATTACCTTAGCTTGGATGACTGTACAGATGTTGTTTGGCCATAAAATGTATTCAGTCCTTTTTTAAATCTAACTACAGTATCTCACTCGATGACCTCCTGCAGCTATTGGTTCCATGGGTTTGGACTACATTTTGTTGAGGAAAATTTATTCATAGTCATTATAAAATTTGCCAAAGTAGGAGAAGAAGAGCTGAATAAAAACTCACTGACAAAATGCCCCAGATTTTTCTGATCAGTCTGTTTGATCTGTTCCCTTTAGCTTCTTGTGTCCTAGACCTGTCCAGCATGGCCCCATTTTGGAGGTAGATCTAGAGAAGGAAAAGGATGTCATTCTTTTAGAATGGCTGAACCCAGAATCCTCCAGCCAGAAGTCACTTTTTTTAAAAAAATGTGACCCTGAATTTGAATTATTTCAGATGGAGTGTCCTTCTTTCCCATGTGGAATGGTACAATGCAGACATTAATGACCTGATTCTGGCAGTTGTTTCCAGTGAATACCAGTAAAAGCTGATGTCACCACACTGCTCCAGCTTCCTTGCAGAACCTCACAGATGCCTGTGGACACTCGTCTGCTGCAGGGTCACTGCATCATGCTTCTGGCAGGATTAGTGCCCGAGAGGCAGATATATAAGATCTCCTTGGCAGCTGCCCTTTTAGAGGCCACCCTTACAAACCCTTCTGTTTCAAGGATTAGAGTAGAAATTAGATTCTTCCTTTCCCTTTCTAAATGTGCAGTTTTAGCCCTTCTCTTTGTACAGTGAGGTTTGAGGCAGCGAGGCCATCAAGATTCTCAAGAAAAAGGGTTCTCTAATTTCTGTGGCTCAAGGATGTTTTTGGAGTCCTAAGGGTACAAACCTCTTAAGGTTTTTCAAAGGTCTGGTTACACTTTTTCTAATGACCAATGCTGTGGTTCACTGCACATCCAGAGTCAGACTTTCCTCCCATGTCTGCTGATCTTGCCCCACACTCATGAGGCACAAGACACTGTGAGGTGTGAGATGGACTGAGGCAAGAGAACAAGCATAGGGCTGATCCTGGTCCCTCTGCGGCCCAGACCAGTTCCCTTCACTTGCCTGCCTGACTTCTTCCAGCTGTCAATCCAGTTTAGTTGTGGTTGTCTACATTTTAACCCTAGAGATATTGACTAATTAATTTCTGCCTGTACAATGGTATGTCTGCAAACAGGTACCCAAATCATCTGCTAAGCATGCTGAGCCAGGGTTCTTGTGAGCTATGTGACCTCATGGATCACAATTTGCTGTCCTTCTTCATACCCATAGTTCTGAAATTCTGTTTATGGGCAGGAACTGGTGTTTATTTCCTTTGAGATGAGGGTCACAATAACCATGCATTATAACACTGTAAGTAATAGAATTAGCTTAATAAATATGATGACTCTATGATTATTTTTTACCTTGGAAAGCATGTTCTCAGTGGACTTTTTTCTCAAATGGGTTTGTTTCAGCTATTCCAAAGAACACTTCTTCCACTCAGCCTAACCACCCCAAACTACCTTCTGTGTTGAAGGTAGAATCTGAACAGGCTTCTCTGGATCATTCAGTGAGGTATGCCACAGGTTAACTTTTGTAGGACCCAGCAATGGAGTCTGTTCCCCTCAGACCACATTTTAGGGCCTAACTGACCTCACTGCCAGGGTGCTCTTTTGAAGAACCTGATGATTATTTTTTAAAACTTGTTACTTGCAGTGCTTGTTATAACCTCATATCCCATTTAGTTTGTTCCTCCCCATTCTCCACACAAGATTAGGAACTCTTGTAGAGTCTTAACATATATCGTCTCTTAATTATATTACAGCTCAGCTACACATAGATAGCTCTTTTTATCTTCCCTCACATGTAAATTCTTCTGGTCCCCTGACCATTTTTGTTTCTCTTCCCTGAACTCTCTCTAATTTTTCAATATGTTTTTGGTAATTAAGATTTCCGCAACTAAGTGCAATGTTCCATATGCCTTCATACCAGATCCCTACAGATTTTCAGGAGAGGTCACTGCTTACAGCTGGGGCCAGATTTCCAAAAGCACTTTGAATTTTGAGTGTTTTCAAAAATATGGCTCTAAACTATCATTATGGAATCTTTCAGTTAAGAAGCACTTTGAAAATCTTTGCACTTGTGTAGGTGTCTAGATGGAGTTGGGACTTTGTTGAAAATGTGCTGCCATTAAAATTCTTGAGGAAGTGAAAAACTGTCTCCAATCTCTAAGAAATCTGTCCTGTAGAGGAAAAGTTGTTGGCTTTCTTTCCTTCTGTGGTAGTTTGTCTGTAAGCCTTCCCTAGAAACCAAGGTACAAAACCAAGGAAGTATTCCATATCATTCCCTTACATAATCAGGTGTATAAAGACAGGAGGGAGTTTCCTGTCTCTCTCTCTTTTCTCTTCTGTCCCTTGTCGGGTGGACACGGAGCCAGCAGTTCTCGGTGTTTAGGCCTCGGCTTATCTCTCTGAGCTCAGGCCTGGCTGAGAGCTGCTGTCTCTGCCGACAGAGGAGGGAAGGCACTCACCTCTCCTATGGTAAGTTNTATATATATATTCCTTTACTAATTTTGCCTTTTACTAGTTTTTTTTGCTTTTGTCGGGAGTGGGGTGGGGAGAGCTGGCCGGCACACAGCTGTGCTTGGCAGGGAGCTGAGCAAACCCGACACACCTTCTCAGTATCTTCTATTTCTAGTTCATATTATTAAGATCAGTGCTATCTGTTAGGTATATTACTCTGTATAAGTAAGCAAAGTTAATCTTTAAAATCTACCGAAACAGGTAATTTCTCATGTTGCATTAGAAGTGGTTAATAGTCCTGAGAGAGTGGTGCCCAATGATGCTTACTGATAAAGTGGACATCTGTATCCGTTTTCCATGACTTTTGCACTTCACAAACAGTGCAGACATTAAGCAAAACTGAGTAAATAAATCAGATTGAATGGTTGATTCAAATTTTTTTCTAATGAATGGTGACTATTTTTCCAAATCTGTGTATTTAGATAACTTATCATTGGGAAAAGGCAAAACTGTCTTTCTTTTGTTAAATACACATGGATTAACCAACACTGTCTGGAACTAAGTTGTGGAGTTTTATATAGATGAGTTCAGTTCTTAACTAGGTCCTTCGGGATCAATTGGGGTTTTATATTTTCCATTTGAGAGCAGAAGGAAAAACTACTCCAATCCCTTTTGCTAACTCTGCAGAGCACCCATATCATGGACAGAATAGTTTGGATCACAAGTTTTTTAAATTGTATGTCTAGAAGCCAAATTTGATTGATGTATGGTGTGGAACAAGGGCTTCAGTGACACAGAAAAATTCTTATATTCCGTCACAGTTACCTCTGCAAAGCTTCATAGTGGACAGTACTGAGAGGAGGGGAGAGAGGAGAATTTTTAATTTTTGTTTGGGGAGGGGGCTTAAAATTTCAAAGGAGTTGCAGTTGAAAAATAAATTACAGAAGGTTAAATAATCTGTATTAGTTTCTGTGCTTCAGTAAACATATTCACTAGACAGTTAAAAAATTGTTTATGATGTGCCTAATAGAGCCATTCTAGTTTATCATTTAAATATGTATTCATAATTTTTAAAAGGAATATTATTTACCCAGAAGACCAGAACAGTTTCTAAAAGAGCTTTTCCAGTCCATAATGTAAATATGTATTTAGGACAAGTGCTGTGTGAACAGTATTAAAAAAAAATCCTCTGAAAATCTCTTTGAAAAGTTATTACACATGTCCACTGCTGCAGCAAAGTTTTAAATATTCATATCTCAGCTGTTTTCTTTTTCAGATTTCTCAATTTAGTTTGAATATATTGTGGATGAATTGCTCTGCAAGAGCTTCATTTGTTGAATGTTAACAGGCTTGTGTCCCAAAGGACTACTCGTGTGTGTCAGGGTACATATGTGCTTAAATCTCTACCAGATCTGGGACTGCATTTTGTGAGGCTACCTTAAATACCATATTCACATGTAAAGAACGGTCTTCTTTACATTATCACAAATCAGTTGAGATGGTTTATCTACCTGTCTCTCCTTCCCATTTTCCCTTTGTTGAATTATCTGCACACAGCATGTCTCCTTCATTTGGACTCACTGCCCTTCAAGCCATCATCAGAGAAAGCCCTTCAGAAGCTGTTTCAGAATGCTGGAAGATGGTGGAAGTGGCTGTACGCAGAGGTGTATGCCTCTGCTATGCTGAGATTTCAACTTTTGTTGCCCTTTGTCTGTGATACCAACCATGTGCTGAACAGGCAAAACCAGTGACAGGGTCAGTGCTTGGGAGAGAGAAGAAGGAGAGGTCCCTATAAGTTCCCTTTGTGTTTAGCCTGGGCACCAGAGAATAATCTTTGTAGACCTGCCATGTCTGGGTAGAGGTGAGAGATGGTCAGGAAGATCACTCTCATTTGAATACCATATTGGGGATTTGGAAAATATCTTTCATTCCCTTTACCACAATGAAAAAAGGTGAAATTCTTGTAAGAAACACAGGGCTACATATAGCCTTTTGGAAATTAGAAATATTTTCTTTTTTTTTAAAAAGAAAACAGAATGAAAACCCAGCTTGAGGTTCCTCAGTATATACTTTGCACGAGTTTGCTAGCAATTCAGTTACAATTAAAAAGCTATATGGTATAAAAATATGTTTGTTTCAGTATTACTTTGCATTCATTGTTTGTTTGGTTGTGAGTACAAGATGAGTGTACAGCAGTAGCAAACCTGAGTTGAGGTCTGTTGTATTAATTTGGCACTCTTAGAAACGGTTATGCAATGTGACAGATTAAATAAAGAATCATCACTATAACAAAGAACTATTTTTTCAAGTAGCCACTAACATAGACTTGAATATATATTAGATACAAGCCTTTTATTATGTTCCCAACTGTATGCCAGAGCAGAATGGTATTCCCTTTTAATTCTATTAATTGGAATTTTAAACTTCATATAATTTTTCAGTTGATTTATATTTTCCTGTAAGTATTGCACAGATGTAAGAATCAAAATTTAATTTTCTTCTTATAATCATGATGTTTTGGACTTAAATTTTTCCTTTGGTAACATTGTAAAAATTTGATTCTTTATGTCATGGAAACAGTTTCCACTGACTTCACCAGAATTTTGGGCTGTTTCAATTATGTCAGGGTTTTAACTAAAACAACAATGAAAACATCAAAATTTGGAAAATTTTAGCTTATGACATCATGGCAGATACAAGGAGAAAGTATGGAGTGTCTAAGCAAATATTTTTCATGCTTTTATTCTTTCACAATACTCTAAAATACTGCTAAATTCTCAGCAGAGGAGGGTGGGATTTTATATGAAAACTGACAGCTGTCTTGAATTTCAAAAAAGCAAATATAGATCCAAATTCTGAAATAGTCTGAAATTCTTCCAATAAAATAAAAGCCATAAAAACTGCATGTGCTTATTGCAAAACAGTCTGAATCTTCTTCAAAACTGAATATATTTACATACAAAATTCCTATCTTTTCCAAAGTTCTTGTTGTGGAGTCTGTCATGATATTTTTTGTCAACATTTTAATTGAAATAGTTCTCGAGTTTTTTTTGTGAAAACAAGCTTTAATTGTATTGAAAAAAAAATCAACAATTTAATCTAAAATTCAAGTCAAAACCCCTGAAAATAACCTTACAATTTATGCAAACAAAAGATCAGCATCCTCTTTAGACCCTTGTTTCCATTTTGGAGAACAACTTCAGAATGGATTGTGCTTTGCTTTCTATGTGGTTTTCTATCTGACTTTCCTCTATAGTTGACTGACCAGAGTTGTAAAAAAAGAGAGAAAATCCTCTATTATGTGTCAAAACTTGTCTAGTTACTTTATTGTTTTTACTGTTATGATTGCTTTGTGGAAGAGATTCTGTTTTGTGCATTTCATTTCAACATTGGGAAACTGATTAAGACGTTAATGTTTGACTCTACCAATCTTTCTTTCCCTTTTTCAGAAATCCATGGCGAGAAGCACCCTGTGGACTTGCCCTGTGTCTGTCAGTGTTCCTTCTTGTTCATTCTGACATACCTTGCAGTCTGTGCTGCTCTGTGCAGGTCAGAGGCAATAATCTCCTCTCAGTGGATATATGCAATATTTTTTCAAAAACAAATATGTTTATAAGGCTGTTGATATTTGATGCAAGTTTAAGACCTTCCAGTTAAGGGATGTGAGTGTCTTTTTAGCTAATATGAACACTGTGCCTAAATCTTTCTTGCATTTAGAAATGTTACATTCACATACCTGAAGAACATGCTTTCAAGCCACCTTCTACATGTTGCATAAAACTTTTTGATTATTACCATAGTCATTAATTTTTAACCTGAGGGTTATTAATAATGCTGTTAGCACCTTAACATTGTGATGTTTTTATGGCCCTTTAAAACTTTCAATTCTCTTAGGTCTGATATTTCAACTTTCTTCCTCTCCTGTGGATCTTGTCATGAAGTGGTTGTGTTGTTCTCCACTTTTCCCAAAGGGAGAATCTGCTTAGTTATTCCTAAGACGTTGCTGAGCCTGCTTAAACACAAACATATTGCCCTATTTAATCAGTTTCTTGATCTTGTATTTCTTGTTATCTATTTGTTTTCTACTTTAGTAGTTATTGCAAGTAGCCTGAGGAAATATTAAACTGGTAAAGCTCTTCTGCTTTTAGGTCATTGGTTTTTATCTGTATAAAGTTGATCAGCATCAGACAGCAAATCTATACAGAGAACAGGTGATTTCTAACCAGTGGATGGTGTGAATTTATATCTGTTAAAATACACACATTGACTGTAAGATCTAAAGGGGTTACATTCACACTCTTTGAATTTAATGACAGAACTTCACTTTCTTTCACAGGGAACACGTTTGGACTTGACTCTTCAGATGACAGAGATGCTTATGCAAATTGCCTTGTAATTTTTCCTGTTTTACATACCTGGGAACACCATTTATTCTCAGTTGATATCTTACATGATGCATACAACTTATATTAAGTGTTCTACCTTAAAATCTGATTCCATTAAAACAGCATCAGCCTTAATTTTTTTTTCTTTAGTTTTACTTTGTAAAGCGTTTTTGAACTATAAATAAAGTTCTATTTTTTATTTTAATAGCTTGTCTGACTGACTCCAAAACTTGTTTTATCATTGCACAACCTATCCTCTATTAGTAGAAAGGTTTTCTGTGCCAAATTAAGCTGCTTCCCCTGACACTGATACTTCAGGATTTCTCATATGGCATATGCCATTTATGCCATGACTTCTTTCAACATTTTGTGTAGATAGACCTTAACTGGAATGAAAGCCAGTCTGATGATACTGCTCACCATGGAGTAGAGTCCAGGCTGTTGATCCCAGCTAACTCTACCTACAGAACTAAGCGAACTATGAGTTTCATTTCATTAAGTCTGTAGAGTTTTTCCCCTTCCATTTTTTTTTTCTCTTGGAAAAACAAAGAAACCTCAAAAAAACTCCATGGTTTCTAAGACATATTTCAGCATTGGTTTTGTGCTGTTCCAGTCCTTTGTTGTTAATTAGATCAAGCCAGCTTGCCACTGAGAAAATAACAGTAGTGCCACCAGACTGCAATTTGTCCAGCCATCCTAGAAACCTCTTTTAAGTGCGTATGTAGCCTTACTGTGTCTTTAAAGAGTTCCTGGGCTGCACATATGCTGCATTTTGATAAGAGTTCTTCTAATGACCTGTGTGAATGTCAGTAATTGCATGAGAACACGGAAGTATCTCGTTGAGGACTCCAGAAAGCACCATTGAGTGCGGGACATCTTGTCTTGTCAACCCCCCAAGTAAAATAAGTTATTGACAGCTGTGGAAGAGTTTTTGAATGTGTGTACTTTGACATTTCCCTCCTGGAAGCTGTTTTTCACCATTATTTAAGCTGTGTGATGAAGTTCCTTAGGACTGCCCCTAAGAAGTTCCCTCATGTGTCACATTGTGGATGTAACAAGTGGACCTCTCCTGGTTCTGTTTCAGCACTTTGGCTGCATCACCGTGTCTTCAGAGAGGACTGGTAAGGTTAAGTAAGGACTTACATGAGCATCACAACATTTCATCACAATGGTGGCATCAAAGTGCCTCGTTTGCAGAAATAATAGTCTTGTGATAATCTGCTCTCCCACTTCAGAAAAGAACGTTTTATTCAATAGCTAATTTGACCTTGGAAAATCTGCAAAGCTCATTTTCTTCAGCTGCAAAAAAGAGCCTCAGTCCTTTCTATCTTGTTACATAACAATCCCACACAATGTTTAAATTTTACTTCAGATGAAATATCTATTTCCATTACTTTAGTATATTCACTCACCTCTTTCAGCCAGAGGAATTTTGAATTGAATCTATTAATATATATATATATCTAGAAGAAACCCAAACACTGGTCTTTCTATTGGGTTTCAAGTATGCAGAAAGTTGTTAAATTACATTTTCATGGAAAATTTGTGTGAAAATAAAAACATACAGATCACTAACACTTCTAAAAAAAAATTTGCTGGTGTACTTTGTTTTTAATTAATTAAAGTGTTAATATTTTGACTAAGGTCAGAATGTCTTCATTTTGAAATGCCAGTGCAGTTCCTCACAGTAGAATGTCATTCCAACACTTCTAATCAAGATTCCAACTTCCAGACAATATTTGCTGTAATGTCTAAGTTCCCTACTTAGATAATGCATCTTTATAGGAATTCTGTATTGTTACCTGTTACAGGGAAAGATATAGAGTGACAGAAAAGATGACATGGACTATAGTTCTCTTGAAGGTCTGTGATAATCAAGTTCAGTATTTTTAAGTGGTAAAAAACCCAGCATTTTTGATACAGAAAAAAAATAATGCTCAAAGATTTCTCTTGCTGACAACATAATTTTCCAGAGAGAAAAAATATAATTGGGAAAATTGCATTTATTTTAAAGTGAAGTTATTCATATTTTAAATGACTGCAATGAGAATCTTCTGAAAAAAAATAAACCTCATTTTAGACCTCAACAAATATTATTAATTCTTCCACCTGAGGTATTCCCCTTTACAACAGACATCTATCCCATGCGTTAACTCATTCCTGGCAGGTATTATGATTTTTCATAATATCCTTGAAAATTGCTTCTTTCAGCCATAAATGCAATAGCAGTTATGTTCCTAGAATAGAATTTTCTAAAAATACAATAAGTTTCCAGAAGTATTTAAGACTATCATAAAAGTAGAAAGAATTACAAAAAATCTTTCTTAAAAATGGATGTTTCTCATCATCCCATCTGCATAAAAGTGTTGTTCTTCACACTAGTTTATTATTGGCATAAACCTTATTTCACAGTGAAAGTATGTCTGACACAAAGAGGTGTCATAAATCTTTAGCTTTTTTCCTTTTTTTTTTTCCCCTGAATTTGTAATTTCTGAAATTCTGAAATTGTCATCTCAGAATGACAATTTAACTTTCGCTGTTTTTTTTTTCCTATATTGTTTAATAGACTGAAGAACTCTTAATTCAATCTAGTAAGAGTTTTTGCACAAACCAATCACTTAACAAATGAGAGAAGATTGCTGGGAATGAAAAACAAAACTGAGATATCTTGCTTGTGTCTAGGATATGACCCTCAGCAGGAGCAGAATCCCCAGAACCAGAGTACCAGAGACCTTCCGTGGCTTCACCTCTGAATAGCCCAAAAGCACATGGTAAGAGAACTACAGTTCCACAGTGCATGAACATGATATATTTACGTTACCTTTTGTAATGGGCTGTGAGTTTGAATTTTTTTTCATATGAAAAAGACAATGACTGCAGCTTTCACACTTTCTGGGTAGCTATACAATCAGTGAGACGTTAAAAAAAGGGATGTTGACAACCCTCTCAGCACTTCTGACCAGATTTTTTAATCATAGGCGATCAGGTCATGTCTCCTACACTCAATATTGTCAGTATGGGTCAGTGATTCTTGGCACAGACTGATGGGAAGATGCTCCTTGAGGCTCCTGATTGGTGATCCTCCGTGGTTTTGCTTGATGGGGGACGCTCACCTGGGCTGACTCATTTAGCTCAACAAAGAGGAGACACCTTTGTTTTAGTCAATAGCAGAACTCCAGTAGTCTACTTAAAAATTAATTCATTTAATAAAGATATTAGTCAAACCACAGTTTCCTCACACTCCAAACTGGAATCAACAGAGGATTTGTGAACTCCAGCACTTAATTTTTACTTAGGAAGAACAAATGTTTTTCTTGGAACTAACCTTACCTATCTCAGTTTCCCAACTGCACACAGCCACAACAGTGCCTTCCTGGTTTCTGTAGGTGTTGTTAATGATAAATATTTTACTTAGAGATTTTGACATACCTCAGGAAGCAGAGCTTTGGGGCATACAAATATCTAAGATGCAATCTAGGATGTTTTAATGTGCAATAACATTTATGGATTGTTCTAAAGGAAATTGTTGTAATCTGTGCCTATGGAGCTCAGAGCCTATGGTAAGGAGAGAAGAAAATTATTCTTACATACAAAGATAATCAATTCACCTTGCTGGTGCATGTGATTCCTTATATTGGCTTATTTAGAAGCCTTCAGGTGATAAGCACATTTCTTTTTGCAGGAATCTGCTCAGGAAACTAAACCATCCGAGATGCTAACACACCTGGTAATACATTCACAGAGCTAGCCTCTTGCAGCCACATAGGTAAGCTCTTTTTGGTTTATATTTTAGAAAAAACTTTATTTGCAAAAGATATTTGATCAAATAATTGTGTCTAATAAACAGAAAAACTAATACAGCATTATAAACAACTAACATAGTGACATAAAGAGCAAATACAAAAGCTGATTGGCACTCCCACCGAGGAAGGAGGTGGGATAGGATCTGACAGCCCATACTGAAGGTGACCAGTTGCCCCGAACAGAAGAAGCACAGCACGTGCTTCTGTTTGTCTACACAGTTGTTGGCTGAACAACCAAAAATAAATGCATAGTTTCAACTACATTTTAACCATTCAAAAACACTATAATGGTCTGAATTCTTAAATGACTCAGAGACATCAAGGTTGCAAAAATATCACAGGCCCTCAGGCCATTTAATCTCTTCCCTGTGCTTTCCCTTCTGCTGTGTGGTTTTAGGGACCGCTTCTGAACTGGGTCAGGGAATTATTCAGGTTATAAATAACTCAAAACCAAACCCAAACAGTTGCATGAGCATTTCAGGGGGACAGGGTGTGGTAATGGTGAGGCAAAGGATGACTCAGAGGCTATTTATGCTGACATGTTGCTGAAAGAAATGTTCTTTGAAGTGCAACTTAGGCCATCAGGTTTTCTTCTATCTCCTGCCCTGCACTCTTTCATCCTGCTTGCCATCCATACCTCCAGCACCTGTGGGTAAGTTTAAAAATTTCATTGTCCATCTGGAATTTCTAAGGACTGGATTTCTGGTTTTGGTTTTAGTTTGGGGTTTTATAATTCACTTTTTCCTAGCTGGTGTGTGGAATGTATTTCAACAGATGGCCATGGAGTTTTAAATGTTGTGAGTGGATTTTTAATAAGTCTGACTAATTTTATGATCATTGCAGTTCATGTGCACTCAACATTCCCACTGACTTCAAGAGGAAGGGATGGATATGAAAAAATGTCATATTGCACTCAGCCGACGTAACTCTGGCAATGTAGATAAATAAGGGAGTTCTGCCCTCACATTCTGGGCTGTAACAAACAGATTCAATTGTTTTCCTCTATTCAGTTGAGTCAAATATATTATGGGTCATTTTTACCACCCTGGGTAGCATCAAGTATCAGTCACAGCTGGAGGCAGAAGTTAGGGGACTTGTCTGATCACTGGTGACAAATCCCATGTTTCTTAAAGTGGTGGGATTTGTGGGTAACTCCAGCTTCTTCCTTTACTGCATAAAAAGGTCCCAACATCACAGCTAAAAACTCCTGCTTGTTCTTCCCCTTTCCAATCTGAGGACTTTCTCTCCTTGCTTCTTTAAATTCAGTGAATGAAATCACGGTATCTCTTTGAAACCTTAGCTGTTATTGTCTTGTGCTGGAACATAATATGTCACGGAGGGATGACTTACAACTATGCCTTACAAAGTCGAGGTTGGAAAAGGTTCTCTGCCCATTGTCAAATACCCTTCCTGAAGTATTGCCACAGCAGAGATACAATGTCCTCCTACATTTTCTTCCTGTTGACAAGTTCACATCTTGGACCATCTGTCCTGATTTGATGAAATGTTTGGTTGGACTGCAAGTCAGAGAGGAGCATCAGGGAAGGTCTCCCTGAACCCGCTGCTTAGAAAATTTCTATCAGCAAGTTAACAAAACAGTAAAATGTAATCATAACCAAGAGAGTTCACCTTCAAATGTCTTTTCTGCACATTTTTAGAGGTTTTTGTGAATTTTGTTTACCACCAACAAACATAATCCAACAACACATTACAAACCTCATTTTGGCAGCCACAGGAATATATTTCAAGCACATTTTGTTTGATATCTACAAGAAATCTCTGTTCAGTTTATGCAATAAGACAAAAGTATGCAAATCTATCCTCCAATCCTGTGAATTATATGCCTGGAATCAGTAAACAATACAGTAAAAGCTCACTAAGCTGCATTTTACCTATCCACATATCCCATAAAACTGACATAAAAAACAATGGTTTCTTTATAACTTCTCAGCAAATATTTAATGGCAGATACAATATTTTGTAAGACCTCACATTATTGCAACTTCCTGACTTTTTATAAAATGTAGTGAGACTGATTCTTTATAAAAATAAGTACTTCACAACATGTATTATTGCTCTGCAGTGCAAATATAAGTGTAAATAAATAATTTTGAACTGCATTATCAGGGAAATGTAGCTGTTGAGATAAATACATTGGCTTTGTGAGAGTATTTCTTCATCTGTTCTGACATTTCACACAATTCAATAATTAACTGATAAGTACTGAATTATTGTTCAGTCTCTTAGAACATTTTCAAGATGACATATTTGCCTAGGACTAGATCTACAGCCCTCATTAAAGGCTAAATCCACAACAGATCACAGTGCTGCTTGTTTCCAGCACCTTCAACCTCAAGTGCCAGCTGCCAGAAGAATGTACAACTCCAACTGGACTGCAAGCTGCTTAAGATGACAACAATTGTGTTCTAAAGCTTATGTCCAGGAAAGTATATATAAGTGTAAAGAAAGCTGGGTCATACAAATTAGCCTCTTCAAACAGCAGTGCATACAGAACTGTCAAACAATGAACTCTGCTGTGCCTTGACCAACACTGAGCCTTCTTGAGTTTGGTACTGATGTCCATTCCACCTTAAAACACATTGAAGGAAAAGTCACTTCTGCCTCTTTCTTTGTATCATATTGATAAATGCCCAGAAGACTTAACCTAGCCAGTGAAAGATCTGGATTTTCATTCCTGCTTTATAAAGAAGATTGTGAACCTGTGACTCTCTATGAAGCTCTCAGACAATAGTGTGTTTCTGAGTGGATCTCTTACTGGACTGGTGCATCCATCCCACTCTGCCTGTTATGAATAAGAAGTAAATGCAACAGAAATGTGGAGGAAAACCACAATGATTAGGATTGGTGTTCTCTATTGGTCATGGGAGCTATTGGGAAGTAGAGAAGCCAGAGGGATACTCACTGCTCCAGCAAGTACTTACCACAGCATGTCTATAAATCTACACACAAGTGTAGATGCACAGACTGGTGCAAGTCCTCTGCCCGTTGGCTACAAAGTCTTACTCCTTCATCATTTTCCCTCTATGATCTAATGTATGTTTATTATTCCATACAAAGCTTCAACAAGAAGGACTGAGCAAGATCATCGTTCTGAACACTTGTTAGCATAATGGTTGGAGTTTTCCCTTGGAAGATGCAGGCTTGTTTATGCTCAAAGAGAGAGAAAAGAATTGAACCCACATTTCCCATATGAATGCTCTAATCAGTGAACCCATTTAGCAAAAGAATGGAGCCAATCTAGCAGACATGCTCAGAAAATGAGTAATGGGACAGGTCCTGCCAGACAGATACATAGAGCAGTGACTAAGGTGTCTGCCTTCTGCAGAATCTGACCCTTATTCCATGCTTTGATCAGGAATAACTCCTTGCTTCACTGAATAAGGGTAACAGGCTGTTTTGCAGTTGCAACATGCAAGAATGACCCTACTTACAAGATTTTTCTTTGCTGCAGAGACTGCTAGGGTAGACTTAGCATCTGCTGCACACTGCTGCTTTTTCCCATTACTCCCTTCAGCATATTTATTTCAAAATTGCTGTAGGAATTAGCATTAAAGCTACTACAAGGAAACCAGAGCTTGTCCAGACTTTCTAGTGAAATACCTTCCATTGTTCAAATGCAGATTTGCCAAAAAGAAACTGACCATCAGTCACTTTGATCTAAGAGATAAAAATAAAAAGGACTTCAGTTTTTCATAGATGGGTTGGTTGGTGACTGATTTTAACAAAAGATGAGGATGATATAAAACAAAATTTGTTTAAATTAGAGAAAAATGTTTTTGTGTTTTCACAATTATGTAGGACTGTGTATGATTGCCTTTTCTCCAGGTATATGTTTATAGTATCTTTTTCAGTGGCATCACAAAGTCATTTGGGAGCAAATACTCAATTTCTTAAACTTGTCAAGCTTCATCACAAAATTAGTTAGCTGCTCTCCACTAGTTTTACTGGAAGCTATTTCAGAAACTCACAGTAGTGGTTAGAAAGATTCTTGTAATTTTTCAGCTGAGGTTTTTTCCAGGGATGGTCAGCAACCTTTATTTTCCCTCTTGCCAGAATATCCCAGAATTTAAGAACTTTAGCTCTTTGATATTAATCCTTTCACTATATCTGTAAAAAATATTCAAGTCCTTTAACCATAATGTTAGACTCATCAAGTTCAAGATTTTGGGGAACTTGTGTTCTCACAAGTCAAGCTAATTGAGAAGTATCTAACTACAGTGGTGTGTTACTCAGCCTAATATGCCCACCCTCATTGCCTTAGGACATGTTAACTTGCCTCCAGCACAGTATTATGTTGTGGCTGCTGTGCTACAGAGCAGCTTGGAGCACAGACACACAACTTCTTAGAGCATTTTTAATTTTCTCTTATGAAGTAGTGTTTCCTTTCTCTCGACCAATCTACTAGTACTTTGCTATCTCAATTCCAATTTGCATTCATATTTCTTGTACAAGAATGACCTGAATTATATACAGCATTTCAGGTCTCACCAGGTGTTGTACACTCATACAATGTCATTAATCACCTTCCGAGTTCAAATATCTGTGTTTCCCTGTCTTGTTGCTGCCTCACATTTGTGGTTCGCAGTCTCTTTCTTTTTGTCACATTCAGTGCAGAACATACAGAGCAATTGGGGATTTTTTGGCTTCTAAACCCCTTGTACTTCTACATGCTTGCTCTTTTCTTTTTTATTTTTTTTTGTTGTTCTAGATGTGCTTCTAATCTTGTTCCATCTGTCCCAAAATTGCCATCAAAATTCTCATGTTTTGCTCTTTTTTTTATGCTAGGTTCACCAGAAAAAGCAGGGAATTAAACTAGTTTAATGCAGTTCCTCTCAGAACAACCCCCAGCAGTCCCACCATCATCCACCACCTTGTCTGGAGTCCTATACTGGTAGGAATGGCCTCCCACGTCTACCTAAAAGCCACATCGACCTTGTGTTCGAATCTATGGGAAGGTAGTTTCTCACTCAGCGTGCTACCCGTATTTAATACAAATAGCAATTTTATTCTTTTATGTATAAAATTGAAGGTTTACATTAATGTTCCTTCCATGTACTAACCGTCTCCAAAGTCTGCTGGAGTGATCCTCTAGTTCTGAACATATTTTTAATTTTGCATATGTGAGATACATTAAAATTATTTTTCCTGCCTGTACAAATCCTCAGCATCCTGCTTTGCCCTTAGCTGCTCAATACTTTTACCTTTATTCAGAGTTGATTATGGCTTCTCACTTAGTTGATAGACTGCATTTTAATCTTTTTTTTTTTCTGAAAAATAAAATTTATTCATTTCAGAATATCTGAGTTTCCACTGGGTAAAAAAAATATCTCTGTTCTAAAAACTTAAAAATATGCATTCAGGGGTGAAGGGAGGTGCTGCTTGATAAATAATAATTCCTTTTTGCAGAAGTTTAGCAAAACTTAGAAGTTTAACAAAAGATTGGCACAGAATTTTTAGTAGCGTTCTGTGACCCAAAATACTATAAAATCTTACAAAACAAGTTTAACAGGCAAGTTGGTACCAGAATGTGCCATGTTTGTATAGTTTTTGTTAAGGAAAAAAGTGAAACATTCTATGGATAACTCTGCCCAACAATTAGATATAACTCCTCCAACAGATAACTATTCTCTCCACTAACAATTAGCAGATTTTAGAATGACCTGATCAGCTGACAACATCTACAGAAAACAGATTCTAACAGTATTTGGTTACTTCCAAAAACCTATCAAAGCTCAAAATTTACAAAGTAAAAGGTTTGAAGTCAAATAGCAGTACTGGAGACTTCTAGTACCTGCAACCTACCAGAAGTGCTTTTTGGCAATTCTAAGAAGTGATATTGGAAGTATTCAAATCATTGCACAGGGCTTCAGCTACATATCTTACATTGACTTCAGTGGGAATCATGCAGTGAAATCCCCACTTATTGCTTTGAAAATGTACCCCTTAGTGTTTCATGTCGTGCTGAGAGACAGAGCAGTGATCCAAGGTCCAGATCCACAGCAGGTAGCAGTACACACAATGTGCTGGAATCCTGTAAGGCACCACTGTGTTAAAATATGCAGGCTTTAACTTAAAATGACAGAAATCAAGGGCATTTCAAATTAAGGTTCCTAACAGCCTCCTCCTCTTTGTCCCATTTAGTGACGGTCATACCTTTAGAGATCTAATATGTAAAGTTTTTTTTTGTCTTCTTCCTTTTCTCTCTTCTATCCTGCCCTCTATATGACCTCTCTCCTAATTGGAATATATCTTGTTTTTCGATAATAGAATTTCCCCAGGAGATAGTCAATTTTTAGAGCTGAAAATTAATTTACAGACCCTGCTTGATTGCATGCATCAGATATGTTTGTCTTTTACTACATAGTGACCTTCTTCTCCCCTCTCCCTTCACATCTTCATAGCTAGGAATTGACTTCAGAGTCAGATAACATGCCATTTTACTCTCTGAGACAGGTATTTGTGTTCACATGCTGGCAGTTGCATACAGACAGCACACTTGGAGAGCTGTGCCCGTCAAAAGACTTGAATTTCTACCATTCCTTGCACAACAGCCTGTGGGACTGTGGCCTTCTGGATTTTGTAGCAGCTTCCACTTCATGTACGAGAAATGGCCAGGGTAGAGAATAGGGTCCACACCATTCAGAGACACTTATTCCTTGCAGTCTGGTACTTTGTTGTGAGCCTATTCATAGCCCCGTCAGGATCTCTCTCCTGAGCTGTTTGAATAAGGTTGAAAGGGTAGGTCCACAAAGTTCACTGTGACATCATGTGGATACAGCAGATGTGTTTCCTTCCGGTCTCTCTAATACCTGCAGAAAAAAAGACCTCCTCCTTTTATATGATGTCTTAAGAATAATAACCTAAATGTATTGAGATTCTTTTTTTCATTTCATCAGTCAAGATTTCTGTTTTTCAAGAATCCTAGCATGTTTCCACAAAATATACTCCTATGCAGAGCCAATCTTTTATTCTGTTCCGTTGATGATATAGTGGAGTGCTCAATTTGAAATGAAAAGTTGAGCAAACACAGATGCTATTCAGAGCTGTGCGTTTGCTCACGCTCAGTGTTAAGGACACTTGTTCAATGTTATTTTGATGAGTTTATTTAAGACAGTGAGTGTGGGATTCACCTCACCCAGACTTAGATGGACACAGCATAAATTTTTGCAGCTCAGCCAGCCATCCTCAGTGCCCCTTCTATTCGATAAAGACAAGTAAGCACATTTAGCTTGTAACTCATCTGTCCTATTTTAGACATTTCCAATCCTTGCATCCTAAAATCACTCCAGTCAATATAAAAGGAGTCTAAGTGGCTATATCAGATCTAGATACCAGCAACTGATACATTTGCCACTGTTTAAAAAGATCTCACTCAAGGCTACATCTTCCACAAAGTGAAATCTATGTCGCACCCTTGGATTTTAAAAACTTGATCAGCCAATTATGAGATGCTAACAAAAAGGTTTCTGCTGGGGTTCAACGCGAAGCTGACAATGTTTAGGTAAAAGATGCCTTCCAGAGCCATCTACAATGAGTCCATATTAATGAGTAGTTTCTTTCAACTTCCCAATACTAACATGGTCCCAAGGTCAGTCCGTGAATATGTTTAGGTTATTGTGTTGTTGTAAATTATATCTGGGAATTTGCCTACATCCAAACACACCCACATTTTGCACAGAGTGAGTTACTTGCATCTGTTGAACTCAGTAGTCTGTCAAACATAAGAGAAATTTGTTCTTTGAGTCATCCTGGCCCATTTGGATAGACACTGAGTTTAAGTCAGTATACCACATGAAAGGAAAGTCTTTGGGAACATTGTGAGCAAGGGAGCTTTACAAATACCATAAAAGAAAACTGTTAGCTAGGTGAACTGGATAGCAGCAACAGTAAAGATGTAGTAACCTAATAATCTCAAAGTGTGAGAAAATGAGATAGTGTGCATATATGCATACATTGCTGAGAAAGATCCAACATATCCAGCAGATCCAGGTTTTCAGCAGCCATCAGATTTCTAGGCCTAAAATTAGAAGCTTAAGAACAAGAATGTCTAGACCAGGTCAGCACTCTTCCTTAACCAGAGAACTCTGCCAAATTATGCCAGCTGAGAATCTCATCCCTTGTCTTTATTCTGGAAGGAAGAAGAAACAGAAAAAAAAGCCGCAATAAAATCTCTCCAAGTCAACCTTTATCTGTTTAGTGCAGGTGTGCCTAATCTTTCACAGTCCAAGAGCAAAGAAAACAAAATGTACAATGTCAAAATGCTGCAAGCTTTTTCAAAACCACTTAAATAAGTATTTCACTGATATTTTTATTGGAATTCCAATTACAAGTAGACAATACATCACTAAACTTTGTTGACCTTCATTTGTCACAGGCTTAAAACTGATAAATATTTTAAAACTCATCTATGTAAAATGACAGTTTTCTTTAGTACCTTTATTGGTAAGTAATGTTTATTGGGGATAAATAGGAGTAACAAAATGTCATTACCTTGCACAATACATAGTCAACATATAACCTCATAACCAGCCTCCTACCGCAAGACCCTTAGGTCTACTGCCGGCATCCCCCGGCACTAGCTCTTGGTTTCCAGTGTTGGCAGGATCCTCAGCCTGCTGCTTTACACAGGAACAAACTGTTACTGATCCCCTAGAAGTGACAGCAGCCTCAGGTGAGTTCAAAGTCCTTCATCACAATGGGTGTTAGGTGGCTTAGGAACCAGTCACATCCCATTTCATGTTACCTCATGGGGAACAGAAGAGCTTTTGTGAGAAGTGGAGTTCTTAGGAACATAACAACGTACTGGAGAGGGATAAAGTGGGTAAGTTACAACTCACATTTTTCTTTGCTCTTTGCTATTTCATATCAATTGCTATTAATGTTTGCATCTCACTATTAGAAATATACATAAAGCTTATAAATAGGGGTGGAAGTGATTCAGCTTGTAGTTTCTCCTGTACAGGCTGAAACAAACAGAAGAAGCTTCACAGACATATCTATTAAACTCCCAAGTAAAACCTTAGTCTCCTCCAGTACCTTTAAAATCTCCAGTGTAGTAGTGCTTTATCATTGGACAGTTTCAGCACAGGTGATAAACTATCTGTTGAGCAAAAAACTCCCACTTCTTATGCTTTTTCCTCACTTTTCCACATGCCATTTTCCTGTATGACTGTTTTTTTTCTTGTCATAAAACTGTTTTTGCAATTGTGGCCCAAAGACTGTCTTCATTTGTAGAGCACCTCATGTAATGGGGTCTAAATCTCTTATTGTTAGTCCTATATTACAAAGAACTTATAAAACAATTTCAAAATATCTGTAATTTGGAGAAATTACCTGGAGTTTAGATCTCAGTCTTTGAAAAAAATAAAGAAATTGTTACTTCTATACAAATTCTTGTAGATAAAATATAAAATTAAAATTCAGTTCAAAAAAGTGCATTTTATGTAACTCTGACTGTTAGAAAATGTTTGCTTCTGGCTGACAATTTGTATGCAAATGAAAACAACAGAGCTCTAGCTGGTGCTCTCCTGTAACCTTCGTAGTGTTGCTCACTGGTGTCTTTACAGTAAAGTGTGATGCTTTTGTCAGAATTACCAACATTTTTCAAGAAGTAATTTTGAGTAGAATTAAAATGACCTTCTGCACCTTAAAAGGGCAATGAAAGGGGAAGAGAGGGAAAAGAGAGAGTAAATCGGTGCATTCCTGTTCATTATGAATAAAGTATAGTTATTTAAATCAGGCCACTCCACCGAGTGAGACATGAGCTAATACTTCGTTGCCAGTATTTTGAAAGCCATGTCTCTCAAGGGGAAGAGCCTTTTTTTCATCAACTGCCCACTGTGCCAGCATTCCTGCATTATTTACAGAGAAATACATGGAAAACATCTATGGGGGTAAATGCCTAGTTGTGGAAGGAGCTGAGTGCTCTCCATTCTCACTGAGGACCACAAAGGTTAAAGACATATTCAAATTCACAGAGTTTTAATCCTCAGGTGTTACCTTGCAGTAGTGAGTCTAGAAGTCTCTGGGGAAAAGTATTAAAAATTTTCCTGATGTATACATTTCCTTCAGGAGAACCAGAGGTGTCAGTGGCTCCTTCCTCCTTATTTCATCTACTGTTTCCAGTAGTGATTTAGAGAAGACATACACTGGGACGCAATAATATGTCTACAAGACAGTATGTCTACTAAAGCTTGTGTTTCAAAACCAGTGGAATTCATTTTGAATTCCGTATTTGGACTGTGTTGCCTGTCTGTTTCTGCCTCTCACAACCAGCCAGACCACTGTACAAAAAATAGCAATCAGGCAAGAAGACACAGATCTAAATGATTTTTCTGTTCTTGTGGGATCCCAAAGATTAGTTTTTGAGTTTTAGTGTGGTTGAGGTCCAAATTAACAAAAGATTACTCTGTATTTATAGAAAAGATAGCTGAAACAGAGTGGGCTCTACAAAGAGCAGAGCATGACCTGCAGGTGCTACTGAAATGGATATAAAATAATCCAGTGAAACAGATGAAACAGTGCAGATCTTTGCCTTAACAATACGGACAAACAAACTCTGTGTTACTCTCTGAAAAGCAGATGTGCTAAAAAGACTTCGTGTCTTGTCAATAGTGATTTTGTTCTGACCCTGAGATATCCTGCTAGCTGGATGAGGCATCGGGTTGAGCTCATAAACTGCTTTTAAAAACTGGCTAAAAAAACCTCTTACACATCAACTCTCAGAGGATGATGGAGAAGAAGGACTATGAGAGTCTTATTCCTCAGGCTGAGCTGAGTTATTTACTGGCCACTTGCCCATCCATGTTCCAGCATGAAAAAGTTCTGCCCAGTATTTCCTTTTCAGCGTTCTTCTAAACGTAGTGTGAGACGATGTATTTTACGGAGAGGGGAAATCCGGGGTCCCTGCCTTGCTCTCACATTTCTACTGACACCCAGTGGCTTCCCAGCACAATTGCACACCGCGCCGTGTGCTGCATACCCTCCTCCGGAGCAATGGAACATCAGTCACAGCAGCGTTTCAGGGAATTTCAGTGAATCGAACTGACATCGACATCCTCTTTATTTTTAATAACATTTTAGAGGGAAAAAATAAAAATAAACAAAAAAACCGGGAAATGGCTTCTTTGCAAACACGGTGCAGGACAGCGCCTGGGCAGCGACAGTCCTTCTCCATCAGCTGGGAGCTGGATCCAGCTTTGAAAAGCATAAATGATCTCAGCAAAAAACCCAGAGGAGAAGCACCCTCTGACTCTTGGCTTTTCATGCTAGAAGAGGTGAGGAACTGTGTTGTGACTGCAAAAGGCATTTGAGCATAAACCAATTTTTCACAGTACAATATGCCATCACCTCCAACCCCTAAAAGTTTTCATGTATGGTTTGGGAAAAAGAAAAGGAAAAAAAAAAAAGCCTTCACGCAACTTCAATTTTCTGTAAAATAAGGTGATTTCCTATAGAAACAAATTTCATACCCTGCCAAGTTTGAGCACCAGGCCCTCAATATTAGTGGATATTGGATATTTTCTTTGAGTCCCTCTCAACCTTTGGTAAAAGAAGTCCCAAAATAAAGGAGCAATGCTAAAGATCTTAAGCCTGGCCTATTATTGCTTTCTTAAGAGCAACCCTTTCTGCTTTCAGAGGCAGCTGTCTTATAACTCATTCAGAGCAAAAAGGGAATGGGATTTGTATAAAATCCCAGGCATTTGTATAAAAATTCATTTATGTGCAGGATCCAGCTTTGTGAAGGTAAACAGCAGCTAAAAACAACCTTCATCTTTTCTATTCCAGAAACAAGTAAAAAACCCTGCTTGTATTAAGCATATGGGATTCACGCAAACTTGACCATTCAAATGTACTAAAAGTAAAAAGAGTGAAATAATGAAGTAAAAGCAAAGTAGTATCAGAGAAACAGTATCAACACCCCTGGATGGTAGTTCACTGGCTAAACGAAGAAGCAGTGCAAAGAATGTGCAGGCACAAGGAGTGCACCCACACATCATGCATTTTAAGGACTTACCAGCTAATATTTCCTATCTTTTTCCAGAAGCCATACGGTAAACAGATAGCACTAACAAAGTCAAATATTAATAACCAAGAACTGCACATCTCCAAATCCCCTTCCCCCAACCAGCAAAACCCATAGAAATTTACACTGACCAAAGCAAATAGAAAATAAAAGTCAAAGCACTTACATGGTTGACATTTAGGGATAGAACCAAGTACCCTTTCCATCCTTTTGAATTTCCTAAGTTATAACATTAATAGAAAATAAATACACATTGAAATGGAGTAACCCATGATCGTGACATATAGTCACTGAGAAGTTACAGTAATAAGGTCTTAAAACAGATCATCCCAAGAAGAAATTTTACGCTGTCTCTAGACAGTTCAGATCAATTTAACATTTTGTCACACTCTTGAACAATCTGGTTAGTTTTGTCCACCCAGAACAGCTTTCTCAGTATAATTACTTTCCAGCCACACAGTTCTTTCTTTTGAGGAGCAGCATGTTTTCAACTCTCCCAACCCTGTGATTGATTTCTTGTGCGATGGAAAGAGAAATGGTTTGCAGAAGCATGAAAACAAATCTATGAAAATGTTGATGGAGGGGACATGACTCAACCCTTCACCTAAAACCTGAATGATGATTTGTGGGGGGTGGTGGTGTAGAATTAAGAAGGAGAAAAAAAATCTATTTCATATTTTATTGATGTTTCTGAGCATTGTCCAGTTTCAAAAGTAGATTTTCCAGAGTAATACATAGAAAACTTCACAGCATCAAGAAATCTTCCAGCTGAAGTAGCTAAGCAAATGACACCAAAAATGATTCTTGTGTTTTCTTGGTTGTTGAAAAGCCGGGCTCTCAAGACCTGTTCACAAAATTGTTTGAAATTCTCGCATTTTAATTGTGTAAAAGAAAGAGTGACTACACTGTGTATTTTTCGCTATCTTTAGCTCCTTGTTTATTTTATGGACTGAAAACTGTGCAGCATCTTGCAAACTTATTTCCCACTGAATTACATACTGAATTTAAATTTTGTTAACCTGAACTAAGCTTAGTTCAGAATCCCCAGGAATTAATCTAACAAAGATTTTGTTAAGATGGAGACTGGGGGAGGACTTGGGTGCCTTACTGACTTGTTGGTTCACCAGTTATTAAGGCAATGGATACTATTTAATTCACACTAATTTACACTAATAAATTATGTTTGTTCATACAGATGAGAAGCCATTTTAAAAAATAGATGTGCCAAGAGAAGACAAGCTTTTTGTCTTAGTGGGAGTATTTTCTTTTCTTTACCTCTTTCCTCTCTGTTAATTTCCAGTACCTCATTCCATTACATGCTTGTTTGAAAGAGGAAATCTCAGCTTTTTAAGTCAAGTGCAAGAGTAAAAGGTGCAAGCATTTAGACATCAAAAGTTAGATATGCTTTTGTGAAAGAGATTTCAATCTCCTTCAGAGGCTCTGAACTTGATGAGAATTTTCAGTTTGTTTCCTCACTGAAGTGAAGGAGTCTTTTGTGGATTTCAGATTAGCCCTTTAGTTCAACATATTTTTTTTTCCTTCTGTAGTAGGTTAGATGCTGCTAATCTTTGTCTATGTGGTCTCATACAAGTAGACTCATTTTGCCATTTATTAATCACTAGGAAATTGTAAATATGCACACACAAAATCTGGGTATGAGGAAACCACAGCTGTGCATATGTCACCACTGCTCCTTGCTGCTAAACAATACATACTAGATCCAGTCTTACTGGAATTAGGGCCAGATAGTAAAAATGTATTTGCACCACAGCTGAGCAAGGATTTTCCCCCAATGTCCTTTTTCTACCTTCTTGTTCAGTATTATTACCCTTTCCCTCTAGTTTTGCATTGGTTCATTGCAGTATAATTGATTTCTTAGTTTGAATGGAATTGATTCTACCTGGATAACTGCATTTTCAACCAGGAAAACAGGACTGTGAAATAATGATCACTCTTTTCCACAGAAACACCAGATGCTGTGAATCTGAGTGTTTACCTAGGCAGAAAGTGCTGTCAAGGCCAGGAACCCAGAGAAAGGTGAGTATAAGATGCACTAAATAGTACTGATGGCTCACACAAACCAGAAGTTGTGTTGTGTCAACTGGAAGGCAACTGGTCCTCAGCTGAAGGACAATGTAAGGCCCTGAGAAGGGCAGTTTACTGGGCAGCCAGGCCAAGAAATGTGATTTTTGCTTACAAATAACCAGTACAAAGAAGTAGGATCTAACAAAAATAGTTTTTCCAAATTAGAAGGAACACTCGTACTCAACCACTGGTGCATCACTCAGGTACTTCTAATCATAGTATCATAGAAATTCATAGTAAATTCATAGAATCATTTAGGCTGGAAAAGATCTTTAAGTTCACCGAGTCAAACCATTAATTCAGCACTGGCAAGACTACAACCAAAGCCCACATCTAGGAGTCTTTTATTATGTATCGTATTCCTTGTTATAGACACACATTAAATATATATTTTTTGCACTCTTTGGAGCTCCTGAAACCAGTAAACTACTAGATCAGAAAACAGAAGTCTTGGTCTCTACTAAAAACTTAGACTAAACTTGAAGAGTCTTTATTTTACTGAATTTCTTTCCATGTTGACCTTTACACTTGCAACTTTCTCCTCTCTCTATGTATTTATTTGCATTGGAACAGTGCTTGGAAATTCAAATCACTGGTGAAAACTTTGCTGTGGCCAGAACTATGCAGTCCCCCCCCCAAAAAAAAAAAAAACAAAACAACCTAAAACACTATATGACTTACAATACCAATGTGAAACATTGGGTGGTTGTATAAATATAGACATACAAGTGCAGGAAAAAAAAAAAGGAACGAAAAAGACTGCATATTTGAATAATTCTTATCTCTGTTTTTTAAAACAAGGGAAAAATAGGCAATTCTGTTGTTAAAATTTTCAGCATACGCTGGAGATGTAGTTATCTTGGCAGACTTCTGCCTTCTCACTGAAACTCCCTGGATTCACGTATTTTAAAAGCTGTTATAAACTAGACTTGCAAAGTCAGAATCCAAATTTGATTTCTCTAGCATATATATGGGACTTGTTTGGCCTCAATTAGGAAATAAAGCCAAACATTAGTCAAAATTCACCACAGAAATTATTGGGGGCTTATGTAGTGCTCATATTTCTAGTATCAGTCATAAATTTTCTTACTTTTGTTGATAAACTTTTTGGGGTGGGAATCAAGATTTCCTCTGACAGAAGAATGATGGATGCCATCAGTGCTCAAGAAATTATAAATAATTCTACTCAGACAAGATGCACTATTTTCAGTTAAGTACACATAGGAGATAACAGTTTCAGGGACATGCATTTAATATGGGCCTCATTTTAGGTAAAGAATGTGTGAAACTCCTTCCAGTGTCCAAACAGGTGAATGCATAATGAGACTGAGCCTGTTGAATGAGACAGAGGAATTATCCTGACAGATCGTATATGGGATTAGGTGTTTTTTTATGAAAATAGCAGCAATAACAACACTAAAAATTACACATGTCCCTACATTCTTAAAGGACTAGGGAAATTTGTTGCCTGTGGTAAGGTGCTGGTGGATCCATTTTTCTGAATACATTTGACTAATATATTATAACAGAGAGTGCTTTGCTTCCCATGACATGATTGAGATCTATAGCTGTACTGATTTTGTATTATTTCAAAACCAAATAAATGGAGAGAATCTCTATTTCTGGGTGACAGTATTCAGACAGATAGGTAATAATAAGAGGAATGCATGTACTTTAGAAATCCATTTATTCAGAAAGATCCCAAAGCACTTACTAGATTATTGAGAGAAATCACTTGCACAACCACTTTAACCATGGCAATGTAACAATACTATCCAGACACCTGTGATGAGAAGAATGTCTTATCTCAGTGATTATCCCATGGCACTCCATAGATCACCAGTAACCTCTACAATTATTATTGTTAATAATGGCCATAAATATCTTTGTTAGAGCCATAGACAATATATAGAAGATGATGTATGTCACAAGCCCGATCCAAAACTCTTCGGAGTAAATATCCAAGGGGGTTTAATAGGCCTTGACTCAGTCTCTTAGCTTTCTTTATTTCAGTGGGACTACTTGATTGCTAGATGTTGACTTTGTTTTTCAGAACAATACTCTTTTGACATGTTATAAAAACCATAGCTCAGAAGTGTTTGGATTCAAAATTGCAGTGGGAAGGAGGAATCATGAGGTCTCAACAACAGAGTGGAGCGAGCTGGAATGTCAGGGCCCTGGCTGCAGCAAAGGATGATGCTCTTGAAACAGTGATAACATAGTAAGCAAGGTCAAGGAAGTCAAGAGCAGTGCCTGTATAGCCACAGGAGATAGATGGGAAGGTAGTGAAATTCTTTCTTAAGGTAAGCAAATACAGAAGATCTGTTGGTCATATGCAAAGGCTGCTTATTACCCACTTCCAGCCAAAGATTTTCATATACTTTGATGATAGAAGTAGAAACTGGAGTGCCCAGAGTGCCCATGTAGTTTGAGTACTGAAGACAGGAGCTAGAAGCATATGTGTAAATTAAACCTGTCACAATCTGATTGCAACATGTTGTTATGTTTTCCAGAATATGGACAAAAATATATGACCTGTTCTGAATCTATTCCATTATTTTCCCTCTGAATCCCATTTAACTACTTTATATTAAATCCTAGTTAGTACTTTTTCTACTACAGCATCAATTCTAGCGAATCAGAAATGTGGACAGCGCTGACTCAGTTTTACCATCCCTGTGTAAACACTGGCATGTATCAAAGGGCTGTTAAATTCCTAATGTCCCCCTGATGCCACTTTGATTTTAGAAGTCAGAATATTCTAGAAGCAGACCATTCTAGAGACAGCACAATCATGGCAGAGCAAGATGCGAGCAGGGGTGCAGCTGCTCTTCCTTCACTTGCACACTTGAGACCTGAAAGTGAGTGACCGCAGCTGATAGCTGCTGTCCCTCAGAGAACACCACCCAGAGACTCACCAGCCAGGATCCTGAGCCTCTTGTGGGAAAACTGGTGTTGGAGGGCAGCTCCTCCTCCGCCACATCTCAGCTCACCGCTCCATCCTCCCATTCCATGTGGAGTGCTCCTCCAGGTTGATCACTTGCTTGGTTTCTCAATCCATAGGAATGGTTGGCAACATGTCAAAGTGTTCGGATGTCAGTGAGACAAAGTTCACAGTGCTGAAGTATTGAAGAAAATAAGAAATGCAACACTTTATAGAGTATGTGACTGAGTAGAAGGAGGTATTGGGCCTCTGTGCAAAGCACCACAGAGAGACAGTGGGGCAAGAGCCGTTCCAAAAAGTATCAGGTGATACATAGATTAATTTGATCAAAAGGTCCCTTAGAAATTGACTTACTGTACTACATTACAGCCATGAATTTTGTTTCTTAAAAGAAACTATAGCAACTAAATGGGTAATGCTTAATTTATTAGTGAATCAGTATGACCCTTTTCTTCCCTTTTCTCCCTTTCTAAATCAAGAGTTTTGTGGAAAAGACACTACCAGAAAGCAAAGGCATTCATAGGTTATGCTGAAATGAACACCCATCTGAATCAGCTTTATCCATCCTTGCTTTTAATGGGGCCCTGAACTCAGTAGAGGCTGTTAGGTGCTTTTGTAATACAGATTAACAATAATACTTAAGTTCCTCCCATATCTCAGTTCTCCCAAAGAGAGGGACTTAGTCTAAGATACTTTAAAGCTCTCCTTAGGCTGTTGTGAGTTCAGTGTGAAAATACATCCGTTGCCATCTCACGTTAACACTTATGGCTCTGGAAGTGAGGGTCTTTTGCTTTTACTATAGCTTGTCAGATTATGGAACTGAAAGAACCATTGATCTCTGAAGGATAAAAATCAGTGGAAGGCTCCTTAAAAGAAAAATACAGTATATTCAAACAGTGTTAGAGAAAGTCTTCTCTTTGTAGTTTGAGATGTTGAAGGTCAAGGGAAAAAAAAAAAAAAAAAAAAAAAAAGGAAAAAAAACCCCCACANGCAAAGCAGTCATTGCCAAGTTAAAGTAGAAATAAAAATAAAACTTTAAAGCTTTTTCTGGTATCTGTCTTTTGTTTTTACAGTGTTAGCTATTTAAAAGAAAGAAAAGAAAAAAAAAAGATTAAACCCTCTGCTTTCAAACTGCTGTTTTAAGGTGCTGATAGTAAATAAAGTGTCTTATTTGTTGTTGAAGAGCAAAAATGTCAACTTCATAAGAGATCAAAGGCAAAATCATTGCTGAGGAATTCTGGAGAATTTGGATATCTAATTGAAGAGAATGCCATCATTTATAATGGGAGTCAGGTCCCCGTACCTCTCCAGAAAAAAAGAGCAGCTTTGCTAACTTTAGCATTAAGGTACTTAGATGGAATTGGACTAATCCTTTGCAGTGGGAGAGAGGAAGACTGGAGAACCTGGATGATGTGATTCACTGGGTAGGTTTGTGAATTCCTGCCTTCTTGTGTCTTGTGTTACATCCCAAGAGGTTGCACTGCTGAACCAAAACTTGGCATTTCCATGTCAGAAGTTTGTAGAAGGCTTTAGCTGGTGGAGGTTTCTATGGTAGGCAGGAGAGGGGAATGGGGCCATGTCTCTTAAAAAGCCAGCTTGTTTCCAGGCATGAAGGCACCAGCAGTCATCTCCTGAAGTCTCTAATCCTGTCCCAGGGAATACAGACAAACCTCCCCCTGGCTCCAACCTGCTGGCAGGGCCCTCTGGCACAGCTTGTGCCACAGGAATCACATGTGGAGGGTCCAGTGCTGAGAATAAGAAGGGAAACAACTCAATGAAAACTGTCAGGCTCAGGAGAGTGAGTTAGGACTTGGAGAAAAAAGAACCTAGTGAGGTTTCGCAAAAAAAGTCCATTAACTTTCTTTCCTCTGGTCATGGTTTGAGACTCTGGATGTGTGTAGAAAACAAGTTATTTCTCACTTCATGAAGAGATGATCACACATCAAGCACTTTTTTTTGTTGTTGTTGTTAATATTGTAGTCTAATGAGATTGTAGTCTTCTTTTGAACTATAATGATGGGATCTGGGTTTGGTTTGAAATTTTTTCTGGACAAACTAATTGGGTTTTGTTTTCAACACTGGCTATTTTTACCTTACTGAGCTGGGAGTATACTGATCTTAAAGCAAAGAGCTAAAGTATTTTTGTTTGTTTGTTTGTTTTTCACATACTAACCTCTGGCTTTTTGGCCAAGCTCACGGTCAGCTCACTTTATGTCTGTCAATTTAAATGAGTTTTGTTTTCATTTTTATACCAGATGAATTCATGTTGTGGTCTCTAGGCAGAGACTTTCACAGAAACCTAGCACTTCCAAATAGCCTCTTCAAGCAGAATCACTTACTGCAATTTAAATATTCAAGCACTTTTGCTTTCAAGTTAATATTGTTTATAGGAAGCAAATGCAAATAAGTGGTAAAAACCTTTTGGTATTAGGTCATTAAAAATCCATTCTTGACTTCCTGCCCACAACTACATCTTTTTTTTCAGATCTGTCACCCATTTCATTTAAGCACTTAGCTTTTACCTAATGAATGAATTGGCATTTCATATTACCTTATTATCCTATAAAGCAAAATGCATACTCAATAACATTAATGGTAATTTCTCATAAAGACACATTATCGATCCGGGTGTTACCTGTAAGCATTGAAAATTGCAGCCTGCACACAGAGCTTTTCACATCTGGGCCTGAAGAATTAAAGAAAAATTAAATTTGACAGCAGTAAATTCACAGGCACAATCTAGGCACCAATTTATATGCAAAATGAAATGCTTTATGAAAATTTCCTCTATTTTCTCACGGAGATTTGGGAAAAAGATTTCACTAGATGCTTCTTTCTCTAATATCCCTCTACTTAAATATTATACTGCAGTCACTGCAGACTCCCTTTGATGTATAAATAATCAAGTTAAATTATGTGCAGCAAGGAGACTAGTGCTCTGCCATTCTTATTTTACAAAGTAATATCTACCCTAGAGGGTCAAATTTCCCTGACAAATTCTTAATTACTATGTTGCAACAGAAGCTGAATCTATTTGTGCATAAATCCTGGGCATTCCCATGTGGTAAGTAACTAATATTACCAACCATTTCACTTGGCCTGTTCACTGAACTCCATAATTAGATAATACTTTTGATGATGGTACATTTGAAGTCTTAATCCATTTAATTTTTTATGAGATTTTTTTTATTTTAATAGGGATATGTTAGTGACCGCTGCCTATTTAAAAATCATTAAAATTCTGTCCACAGCAGTAATAAAGATTAAAGATTACTAATATGGCATTCATAACCTTTCTGGTTTTCTAGAAATCTGGGGCTTAAGGTAAATGTTAAAGGTCATTTAATATGTTAGTCAGTAATTATAATCCTGGGTAATAGGTTCCTTTTCTAATTATCCTGGTATAAAAGTTCTATTGTTTGGGTCTATTCTTCTGATTTTCTTATTTGGGTTTTTGGGGGAATGAGTAATCCTGGAATTAAGTTTCTGAACATTGATGAAAGTAGGTAATGCACAATGATTAACTGGATAAAAGCCATATGTTTGAATGCCGCATAATATCTTGCCTTGAAGTTACTTACAAAAGATGCAGCACCCCTTTCCAGGAGAAATAAAGCAGAAAGGTCACTGCAGAGATTAATACCTTTTTTTATTTCAATATCAAACATTGACAAATAAGATAAAGGCTTTGTGAGCAAGCTCAGAAGAAAGTGAGAGTGGTTAAACACTGAATAGGAAAGAATCTTAAAAGAATAGTCTGCTGGTCATTTCAGAGGCAGGACAAGGAAACTTCCTCCTTGAGGCCCCAGTTCAGGAAAAGCTTCAGGCATGAGTTTCACAGAATGCAGAACATTCTGCATGCTTTATTGGCATGCAGTTTGGATCTGCACCTAACTATTGCCCTGAGATGCAACCAGGACTGCTAAGTCTTTGCTGAAGAAACTGTGTCATGTTGACTTAGAAACACACTTTTCTGTGATGTGGATATTATTCAATGCCTTTCCCCCCTTACCTAGAAGGGTACACAGACATATATTTGTGAAATTTGTAGATAATGGCTTCACAAAATTTACATACCAGGATCTGAATTCTGCAGTAAGCACTTAAAAACACATTTAAATACAAGGCATTTGATTTTAAATAAAGTTCTAGGCTTCCTTTAAGTAAAGTGTGCGAAAATGCTGCATTAGGTCACAGTGCCCTACTGAATCAGTTCAGACCCTACAAAGAGTCAAAAGGGACAGGAGTCCCCCAGGAAAACCTAGGTCTCTGTCCAGGTATCTTTCTGCTGGCTGTGGATCTTACACCAAGCACCACAACTGAGTGTCATAATGCTCTAACTGCAGTAGGAAAACCAGAAGAACAGTAAGAAAATGTCTTTGGGAGGTGACCTGATCCTTACAATGTTTTTCAATTTCAACACAATACAAATACATAATAGCATTTAAGAAACTCCAATGTCACAAACTCTTATTTCAGCAGTAATTATGTCTCACTGGCTGGCTTTGGGCAAGTCACTAAGGTCACATTTGAAGAGCATCTGCAGGTCATGATTTTTCCATGGTCACTGAGCAGCTTCTTGAAGTACAGACTTGTGCTGGAGTTGATGTTCTGTACATTTTAAAATCAAGCCTTCAATGTCGTAGCATGGGAGTAAAAAAAATGTTGTCAAACTCATGAAAAATCTAGCCTTAGTGAATCTCCTTTTTAAAAGGGTGACAGCGACATGTTCTGTTGAGGCGGTATGAAGTTAAAATGGCCAATTTTTGTAAAGCATTTCCCTTTTCAATGGAAAGGCACTGCTAGTACACCAGTTGATAAACCACTGAAAATCATAGCTCAAATCTTTTTCAGCAGTCCTTTATGCTTGAAGATTTAGAAATTCACAGCCTCTTGTACTTAGAGTTATTTCGAAGAAGATAAAAAACAGACTGACGAATATAATTTAGCTATGATTGGTGAAATTTCAAGAAGGTTAAATCAGAATTGTATATAAACCCTTGATAAAGAAATTAATCTCTTACAAGTAATTCCTTCATACTGAAGTGCAAGTAGCAAAATCTGAAGCTTTCTTGTAAAGATGCAATAGCTGACGTGAGGAAAAAGTTCTACTTTCTGATTTTATCAGTAAATCCATGTGAACAGCCCTTTTTCAGAACTTTTCTTAAATACTAGAGCAAAGAGTTTGTGAAAGTTTCAATTCTTTTATACTTTTCTGCCTCTATTTTTATTTTTTTGCTTCTTACCTAACCACAGATTTCCAATGAGTTTTCCATACCAAATACTACACAATATCATTTAAAGGAAAATAAATACAGAAAGATCTTCATGTTCACGTGCTCACACACAATTTTTCCATTCACCAACCTTTTGACAGATAAAATTCATGAGCAATTCTCATGGTTACTTCTGAACTAGAGTGCCACTCAGCTGCCACATTAAGAAACTCAGTTGAAATTAGTAATTGCCTTATTATGAATATTGACAGAAACCTCTGGATCAGTTTCTACCAAAGGAAACTGTGTTCAAATGTTAGCTTCTTAAACTGAGTGTCTGTACAAGAGCACTGAAAAAGTAAGAAATGTACACTATGCATAACCAAATGAGTTTCCAGAATGTTGAATGACAGAGGATGCCTGTCCTCTGTACCTGCATGGCACACCACCAGCGGCAGGCAACCTCTGAGCCATCTTGGTGCCAGTCAGGGCTCTCCAGCCCTTCTCAAAAGTTGGAGCAGCTTCAAGACTTCATCTAATCTATATTTAGCTAGGATCTTTTGTCTTCTCTTGAGTCAAGATGCTCTTGCCATGCTACTTTACTACATTATGTCTCCCATGTCAGTGATCAAATGTAATTCGACCTGGTTTGCCTGTCCCCGATACATTCTGTGGAGAGAAGACCCTTCTGGATAAGCCACATCTTGCACAGCTGCAGTTGCTTAAGGGCTGAAGCAAAATGCACCTGCAAGGCATAAAAATGAATGATTTAGTTTATGGAATATTTATTTTTACTGTCTTGATCTTTAGTATGCATCTTCAGAGATTTTTCCTAAAATATTTTCCATTATTCTGCGATGTGAATGAAAAGGGTAGCTAGAAATTTTATATTATTCGGTTATCTACCACTTAACACAGTTGTGAAGAAGAGGTAGTTTTAATGGGACTGGGGAGGAAAGATCTACAGTGAATAATGATTGAATACAGTGAAAATCTGCAGCATTCTCAGCACCTTCTTCCCATCTTTAGCAGATAGGTATTCATGGTAATTCCATCAGCCAAAAAGTCAAACTGGTCAAAGTCTGTGCACGAGTCATATAGCTTCATGATGTCTTCTTGCATATTAATCCCTTTCTGAGTGCAGCAAACCCAAGTAAAAGTAAACTTCATCATAGACAAAAGCTAACATTAGATCTCACCCAATCACCTCTTTAATAAAAGTATGAGATTACATTTGGGTTCTCAGGCAGTAAATTTTCAAAACAGCTTTGTTAATGTCATGGGTTTCTGTAGCTGAATTTTAGTAGAAAGTAGAAGTACTTTAGTAGAAGTAGAACTTAGTAGAAGCTGCTAGAAGTTTCTCCTATCCTGTTGAGCTAATTAAAATTATAGTTACGCCTCTGTGATACATATTCAAGAATTGGAGTGTTGGCGCAGTTGAAAATTCCAGCTTTGAGGTAACAACGCAGACAGAGAGAGACCAAGGTCAGAAGAGCAGGAGGAGGTGAAGGAAGAACCCTACGCTGGAGCAGGGTGGGGGAGGGGAAGGACTGAAAGCTATTTCACCCCCCCAAGCCCATGGAGATCTTTTGGGGTTTGGAGACCCCCTGCAGCCCCCTGGAGGAGCAGGTGGAGCCCCTGAAGGAACTCTTGCCCTGAGGGAGACCCAGGATGGAGCGAGATCCTGGAAGAGACTTGCAGCCATGACTCCTGGAGAAGGAGAC